>JAOCPT020176370.1:0-13906 GCA_026546935.2 Palythoa grandiflora | reverse complement strand
CTGCAAACAAAGACACATGCCGCTGGAACACACGCTGCTTTGCTCATTGCTGCTCTTCTCTTTGCTCTTCTATCATCAGCTTCAGCTTTCAGCCTTTCCTCTCCCGCCTGGAGTGCCAGACTGCACAAGGACCATGCTTGGGTAAGAGCCCACCCCCTTTTCACATAAAAACTCTTGCACAGGGGTGTTTTCGTGGCCACTGTGTCATCGGGATGTTAAATGAGTAAGAAAATGAGTAAGAGTCAAACTTGACACGCGAGGTATGTTGGGATTTCAGTTTTTCGGAATAGTTTCAGATTACAATCGATTTCACACTTTTTTCACAATGACTAGAATTACTATATTCAATGGCAAAGGTGCTATGCGAAAAAGTGATGCGAAATGCTGACACGTCAGTCGGTATGTATCACCGTAATTCAGCTGAATATATAAGTAATATTACGCCTTTTACAACTAGAGGTCACATAGTACAAAATACGCCATACTGGAAGGCAAAAGAATGTACAAAACTACAAGACAAAATTTAATTAACTAGAAAAGCGTGATTTTTATTTGTTTTTCATTTCTCAATGGAGTCTTACCACATCCTCTGCCCTTCAGTGTGTTTTATTTTATACTATGTCACCTCCAGCTCCAGAGGCCTATTTTCCGTAAATAATTTTTCATGAAGCCCACGATGGATTTTCTGGTTGCGCATATCAGTCAGGAAAGTATTCGTCCTTATTACAATACACTTGTTTTACTACACAAGTTTTCCAAAGTAAAAACAACTTTTCCATGGGAAAAGTAGGAATAACACATATCTTAATGTTTACTCAGGTATGAACTACAAGAGTAACTTTCTTATCTTTGAAATTGATAGTGATCTGCGTGAGCCCACAATACAATACACGTGACAGGAACAAAATACACACACTCTGCATGCATGCAACAACGGGGAGAAAAATGGCCCCAAACACTAAAAGAAGGAATTTGGAAAAATCAAAACCGAAAGAAAAAACATGAGAAAAACGGAGAACTAAACACTCTAAGCCCTTTTAAACACCTTTCTAATACACTGTGTATTCACTTGACAGTTGACAACCGGTGTCACACGGCACCGCCACACGGCATGGAGAACCTTTTAAAAAATGACAATAATCTCCTCGATTTGCGACATTTAATTTACATATTTTTTCGTTTTCATCCATTGGGACTGTTGGTCAACCACTTGACACTTGTAAAAAAGGTTAAATTCTTGAAATTTCGATGTTTTAGACTAGTACAGACATTAGATGTTGGCAAATAAGTATTTGTTGAAGAACTACATGGTTGCAGTGTTTTACACTGCGAATCGTGGATATCAGTTAACTCTGTTATTCATGAAAGATGACCATCAACAAATCAAATCCTGAATATTCCCCTGTACATATCAGTTCGTATGCAGCCACATGCACGCACTGCGAGCCTATTTTTTAAATATATACTCTATAAATTCCCACAAAAACAAGTATTTACAATATACAATACTTAGCTGGTTTTATGTGTCATTTTCCTGTTAAGCACCGATTTTTCCATTCTGTCGCAATACATGTAGTCTCTCGTTGAAAAATCGAAGAGAGACTTTTTTGAGATTTGAAATACTAGTTTCAAAGCGGTTTTCAATAGGACCGCTTTCAAACAATGACATTAAATGAATAAAAAAATGTCGTTCAATAAAAAGTTGTTTAAATTTGATTCGTCGCTATTTTTGCAATTTTAAAATTCCTTTCTGTGTTCTCCATTACTTCTCTTGTTTATTGTTCATACCCAGTTGTAATTTGAGCGTTTTTCCCTCTTTAGATCGAAGAAGTGAAGATTTCGAAGAAGAAAGTGAGTTTAAAGGAGCGTAATTGCAATGAAAAGGAAATAGAATAACTCACAGCAAACTATGAGGCTAGGAAATGTCATTGGGACATCCCTTGTGTGAATTTGATGAAGAGGGACGCGAAAGAGTTGGCCTATAAGTGGAAGAGGACCTGAAGGTGTACGGCACAACGCAAGACGAGTAGTTGAGGTGGAAGGGAGCGAGAGGACAATTTATGAGAGGTAGGCCACGAAAAGAAGAAAAAATCAGGACAGGGACGAAGTGAGATATATGTCTCTCAAATGGAAATGGTTTACAAGAATGCAATTTTTGAATGTCGTTGTTTCAAGTGCACTGGCAAGGATATGCGCGACACGTTTAGCCACCCCAGGACACATGCTGGCGATATTTTAGCTACAATGCAGCGTGCTACAGTACATGTATCCTAGTTTAGACAGGCACACCTGTCACTGAACAAATGTGAACAAGCCCGAATTCTTTTCATGGGTCACTCGAGAGAAACCGATTCTCTTTTGACTTAAATCTGCAGTCGAAGATTAGAGTCAGTACTCTTAATTATTTTAAAGCACTTACATGACCAGTGACATAGTGGCTTTCTTCATGGTCAGGTAGTAGCCACAAACAGGAATGTTCAAATTTTATCATAGTATCAATTTAACAGGTTTTGCTTCTCTTCAACAACAAAATAATGACTTGATGTACTTACCATTTGCTGATCCTCCTTCTCCCAGGCCAACAGAAGTCACAACTCGCTGGCTTGGCTGGTTCGTATTTTGATTGCCAGGGTTTACGACTGGTGCTGAATTTTAAAAGACATAATTTGATCTTGTATTAGTATTAGCTAAACAGGGGAAAAGCAGATATTACATTTTATGCACTCTAGTTTAATAGGTGCATTAAACACTATATTCATCTGCTTCTCTCAGTCAATTTTTCGTCATGTGAGTGAGAATGATGGGACAAGAAAAGACTGGACGAGACCTCTTCTTCATCTTCGTTAATCCTGGGCTTTTAAATAATGAGATCGCAAGCTCTCGAAGACAAAGCATTTCGCCATTAAACCTTCTAGAAATCCGGTAAATCTTATTTCAATAACTCTCGAGCCACTACACAAGATCTCTAATTGACTGTCATTGTGCCTGTCGAATGCGCACTCAGTCAAAAACAAGTCAGTGAACATATTCGATTATGTTAATGAGTGCAAAGCAGATTTGGTTGCTTTTACAGAAACATGGCTCAAACATATTCATGATGTAATTCGGTCAGAACTTTGCCCGAATGGATACAAGCTATTGGATCACATGTGCGCCGGCCGTCGCAGAGGAGGAACAGGTTTGCTGTTTGGCGACTTATTGACTGTTACGAGTCGTTTGAGTTCTCAGAATGGTTAATTCAGTTGTCATCATCTCCCAATCTAAGACTAGCAATGATATACTGCCTACAGAACGATGCTGATGTTATCCGGATTCCAACAAGTACTTTTTCCTCTGAATTCACGATCAGTGAGTACCTTGAATCATCTGTCATAATTATCGTTGCGGTGACTTCAATTTTCATGTGGACAAACCCGAAGATACTAACATCATTAAACTTCTTGATTTCTTGGAATCCTTCTGTCTTCAGCAACACGTGGAGGGCCCCGCTCACATTCACGAGCATACGTTAGACTTGGTTATTACCCAGCAGTCTAATCAGATTGTTCAATCCAGCCTTTTTGTTGATCTGTACTTGTCTGACCACGCATCGATGCGATAAGACAAGCAAAGAGAGATCGCAGAAAAACCGAGAAGAAATGGAGGCGGACTAAACTGCACTCGGACCTTACCAAATTTAAAATAAAAAAACCGAACACTGTTACTAATCTATTGAATAAAGCGCGCCGTGAGCTTTATGCGGTCTTCATCGCGGAAAATAGTCACGACCAAGGGAAGTTGTTTCGTGCCATTAAATGGCTGTTTAATTGCCGTCGGAATGATGGCTTGTCGCCAAATCTGGATGCCCCCACGTTTGCTAATAACTTGGGAAAATACTTTGTGACGAAAGTCCAAATGATTCAACAGAAAGTTGTCAAAGATGCTTCACTCTCTAACATCACATCTGGTCCAGTTACCGATACTGCGAAATCAAATACATTGCTGTTCACATTTAAGATATTATCAGACGATGATGTTAATTAACTTATGCGGCGGTCAACTTTAAAGACTTGTTCACAAGATACCATGCCCTCTCGACTGGTATGTGAACATGACTGTTTGCTTCCAGTTGTTACCAAGATCATCAACAAACTCTGTAAAATGGGGTTTTCCCTCAGTGCTGGAAAGAAACGTTTATTTTGGCACTTTTAAAGAAAAGGGGCCCATGACATTCTATTCAAGACAGTAATTATATGCCAGTCAGTAATCTACCGTTTACATGTATTTCTAAGCTAACAGAGAAGGCTGTGTTTCATTAGACGTTCAATCTTATGGTCAAAACTGACTTATATCCACCAATCCAGTCCTCTTACAGGAAAAATCATGGTACTGAAACTGCTCTTTTGAAAGTTATCAATGATATTCTCTTAAATATGAACAAGCAACACGTCACTCTCCTTGTTCTTCTCATCTTAAGTGCTGCCTTCGCCACGGTGGGCCATAAAATTCTGATGTCATCCCTCAGCACGCTGGGACTTGGGGGTTACAGCGCTGGAATGGTTTAAATCATATTTAACTGGGCGTTGTCAACGCACATCTGTCCGTGGGTATCAGCACGTGAACTGCGGTGTCCCTAAAGGTTCCTGTTTGGGCGTGCTTCTGTTTACAATACTGATATACCCGTTCACTGTTTGATATCATCAAAAACCATCTACCTGATGTTCATTGTTACGCGGATAACACACAGTTGTATGTCTCCTTTAGCTCCTTTTTAAGAAAAATGAAACAGGACTGGATGACGCGCTAGCTGCTATGGAACGCTGTGTTAAAGAGATTAGGTGCTGGATGGCTAGAAACAGGCTCATGATCAACAATGATAAGACTGGATTTTCACTGATAGGGACGAAACAGCAACTCGCTAAAGTCAATACTAACCACGTAAAAGATGGTAGCTCAAAAATTGTTCCTACATCTCATGCAAAGAATCTAGGAGTGTGATTTGATTCAAATCTGTCTATGTCTGCGCATATCTGCTTCATTTTTTCATTTGTACAACATAAGAAAAATTTCGAAGTACTTAGGCAGAGAGTGTAAGGAAACACTTATTCATCAGCTCGTTATAAGTAGACTGGACTACTGCAATAGTCTATTGTATGGTTTCCCAGCGTATCTAGTTACAAAGTAGCAGCGTGTCCAGAATGCTGCTGTACGGCTGATTTTCCAAGTAAGTAAGTTTAATCACGCCACGCCACTGTCTTTACGCTGGTTGCCGGTAAAGTACCGCATCATTTTCAAATTATTAATTATTACTTATAAAGCTACTCGTGGCTTAGCGCCATCATATTTATGTAGCCTTATCTCTGTTAAGAAAAAGGACATGTATAATTTAAGATCCAGCTGCGGTTTACTTATCAATAGACCTCTTCACAGTTCCTGAAAGGTAACCAAGCCTCTACGCGAAATCGAGGCAAAGGTTGACCTGACACAGTTTGAGAAGTAGAGATAATTATCATAAGAAAGAAACTTATTAGCATGTCTATTATTTCTACTCCTCTAACTATGCGAGGTCAACTTTCGCCTCGATTTGATGTAGAAGCTTGGTTACCTTTTTTAAACTGTGAAGAGGTCTATAATTGTAACGTTAAGCCACTTCTCACATTCGGTGATCGATCTTATCATTATTATTATTGTTATTGTTATTATTGTTATTATCATAATCATCACTTTCTTCAAAAAGTGCTCGACCTGTTTGTCAAATGCCCGTGATGTAGTACAGTGTAGTATTAGGAGTAGTAGGAATTATTTTAGTAGTAGTAGTAGTAGTACTAGTAGCAATAGTAGTAGTAGTAGTAGTAGTAGTAGTAGTAGTAGTAGTAGTAGTAGTACTAGTAGAAGTAGTAGTAGTAGTAGTAGTAGTAATAGTAGTAATAGTAGTACTATCGTAATAGCAACAATAGCAGGAGATTGGTACATAGCAGTGTTCGCAGAGTCGTGAGAAACGACCAAAAAGTTTACCTTATCAATGACATACACGGAAATATTTGGCTTTTTCTCTCTTTCAAAAACAGAGTTTTGCAATGCTTCTATTGACAATTCTATATCTTCTTTCTACTTTAACTAGTTTGTGATTATTTACACGTATTGTTCCGTAAAAAGATTTGACCTTTGCACACGGCAAGTCTGAATGAAATGGCTGCTGATTTTGACTTGATAAATTCCCATGAAAACAAGTATTGTACTAAATACAACAAGAAAAATTGTACTCATGAATATAAAAATACGCCTTTAAAAAAGGTAAAAATGAAGAAAGCTGTACTTGAATGTTGCATGGCGTAATTTAAAACTATAATTAATTTGTAAGCACTTTTGGTGAGAAACGCAGCAACTCACGTGCTTGATGATTTCGTCTGCTTTTTTACCACAAAGGAGACGGGCTGTCTAGACTGTTTCATCCGAACTAATCAGCATTGTAATACATTTGACTGGGTTATCCTAAACACGCTCGGTTTTTGAAATATGGACAACCTGAATTTTTTTTTAATTTCAAGCACTGCATAGCAGCAGGGTCCCATTTTCACAGTGGTAAACTTGCCTGGGACTACTACATAAACAGCAGCCGGACCCCCAAAATAAACCCAATACCTGCCTGGCTTGACCAGTTAGGATAGCATCCTTTTCTAGGTATGTCTACATCTTAGCCCAAATGAAAATAGTCTTCTTCCTAAAGAACTTGAGTTTTTTGCTAGGAGAAAATTTGATATCAGCCATTTTAAATTTAAGTGTGTCAGGAATGATGCTGGTGAGATCTCACTTAGTGACGAGGAGAAAATGAAGGCTTGGGTCGAGCACTATGCCAGGCTGCTCAATGTTGAATTCGATTGGCCAAGTAATCTAATCCCGATGTCCCTCCAGTTGCTGGTCCCCCTCCCAGTGTTTTTTCTGAACTGGTGCGGAAGGCGATCTCTAAGACGAAATGCAGTAAGTCTGCTGGCCCTACTGGCATCATCGTTGAGATGCTTAAGGCCGCTGGTGAAGTTGGCATTTAGTTAACGAGGGAACTGACTGAGTCGGTCTTCAGCTGGGTGTAATACCTAGTGATTGGGAGGAGAGTCTTTTCATCAACTTGTTCAAAAAGAAAGGAGATGCTCTTGATCGTGGAAACTACAGGGGCCTGAGTGTGTGCCAGAGTCCTTCATGCGAGAGAAGGTGAATATTAATGAAATACAATTCAGGTAAAGCTATATGCCTGGAAGAGGTACCACAGATGCGATCTTCATTGCCCGGCAACTGCAAGGGAAATATCTCGCAGCCAAAAGGCCTCTCTATTTCGTATTTATCAATTTGGAAAAAGCATTCGAACGTGTTCCAAAGAAAGTGCTTTGGTGTGCTTTAAGAAGTCTCGGTGTGGAGGAATGGGCTGTCTGTGTCATCCAGGGTATGTACACTAACTCCCGGAGCCGAGTACGTGTCAATGGCAAGTACAGCGACAAGTTTGAAGTTGGTGTTGGGGTCCATCAAGGATCTGTTCTCAGCCCTCTACTATTCATTATTATCCTGGAAGCACTATCTTGGGAGTTTCGCACTGGTGTTCCTTGGGAACTACTATATGCCGATGATCTTGTCATCATTGCAGACTCCCTGGAAGAATGCATTGCCAAGTTGCTGGCCTGGAAGACTAACATGGAAAGCAAAGGTCCCCATGTGTACATGGGAAGACGAAATTTCTAATCTTCGGCATTGGTCTCGACCTTCTACAAGACTCTAGTTCGTATCCTTGTGCCATCTGTCGTACTGGCGTGGGGGCTAACTTTATAATGTGCTCACAATGCAATAACTATGGGGATACAAGAAATGCAGTGGTATCTCTGGAAGACTGGTAGCTGACCCAGAGTATGTAAGTCAAAGGTGTCATAGCATCGCCCACCAAATTGACGGTAGACCGTTGACCGGTGTAAATGTGGATGGCAGTGTACTGGATGTTGAAGCCACCTTCTGCTACCTGGGTGACATGTTATCTGCTGGTGGTGGATGTGAACGTGCTATCGCTACAAGGTGTTGTGTTGCATGGGGAAGGTTTAGGAAGCTGTTGCCACTATTTACTTCCACGCACATCTCCCTCAAGGCACGCTGTAAAGTCTTCTCTGCTTGTATTCGCCCTGCCATGCTTTATGATGGTGAAACTTGGGCATCTGACCTGCAACGACTCTGTCGTAACGATCGCGTTATGATCAGGTGGATATGTGGTGTCAAACTGGATGATGAAATCTCTTCAGCTGCTCTCCTGCTGAAGCTTGGTATCCAAGATGTCACAATGGTCTTGCAGACCAGACACTTGCGTTGGTATGATCATGTGCAAATCGTTAAAATCATGTGATCATGTGTTAAAATCGTTTTTTAAATAATTTGCGAGTTTTTAATATTTTCTGAAGATCATCATCCAGGAAACTGGGCCGTATACGCATTTTGACAGACTGCGCATGAACCAGTCAGAATGCTGGAAATTGCAAAGTCATATAATAAAGCTAGTTATGGAAACCTAAGGTATGTGCACTTGTGAGATATATAATGTCACGAGGATTCTACATCGACCAATGGTGTCCAGATCTAAAACTAAAGAAGTTTTGATGATTGTTGAAAATGGCAACATGATTCAGAACTGAAGCTCAAGCTTTCAGACAAGATCTGCATATTAAGAAAAGTTTAAATTTTTTCATAGTATCAATTTGACATTATTTGCGTCTCTAAAACAACAAAATAATTGACTTAATGTACTTACAAGTTGCTTCTTCCTGTGTTGGTCTATGTTCGCCAACAGAAGTCGTAACTCGCTGGCTTGGCTGGTTCGTATTTTGACTGCCAGGGTTAACGACTGGTGCGGAATTTTAAAAGACATAATTTGATCTAGTATTAGTTAGAACCACACAGGGGAATAGCATAAATTATAAATTTTATGCATTCTAGACTGATGGTGCATCAAACACTGAAAAACCTAGACTATTCATTAATTTCTCTCGGTCACTTTTTCATCAGGTAAGTGAGAATGATTGGCAAGAAAAACACTGGTTTAGAGATTTCTTCTTTTTCATTTAACACTTTTTTTCAAAAAAGCGCTTTTGACCCTTTTATTCATTGCCTGCATAGAGAGCAACTGTTCACTAATCTGTGGTTACTAATTTACAAAAGTGATTTCACATAAGGTCGTTAGATTAGCAGCGAAGCTAATAGTTTCAAAATCAAAACGACAGTCTTTAATCTGAAAGTTTTATTCTCAAACATGTTTCGGCGTAACTTACGCCATCATCAGTGTGAGTACATGTACAATAACTTTATGTAGTTTAAATAGCTAGTAATCACATGCAAATGTATAATATATATATAAAGAAAACAAAAGCTATAAAGATAAAGAGAGTTTAGCATGCGTGACCTGTTGATTAACTAAACTAAAAATGTTCTAACTTTTGAACCAGTGCTTAAAACCCTATAAATAGACCATTTATTTTCATTCTCTTTGCAAGCAGATTTTGAAAAATAAATGTGCACTGCTTCATCAAAAATATTGAAGTTTTCAATTTTCATGAAACTTTGCGACTTTGACTTTTAAAAACACAGCAGCAAAAGGGTTAATATTAACCACACATTAAATATAAACCAGACAGCAAAATTGAACTTGATAAGATGGTACTTGTTGCTGCCGTTACATAGTTCAGCAGCAAAGATAAAATCATTAAAATCAATTCAAAATTCAAATGCATTTTCTTTTGAATTTTATATGGGGAGCAGGTGATCCCAAGGATTTTACTAAGGCGAAGGAGTGGCTGATACTGGTACCTAACCTAACTGATCTGGGGATGTGGGTCAGTTATATTTTTTTTTCCTTGACCCAGTTAATCAGCAATAGCCTGGAAACGAGTTTGAGCCTGGAAACGAGTTTGAGCCTGGCAACGAGTTTGGTGCCCTTTGCATCCTGGGAGTAATTCAAGATAGCATCACTAGAGTTACTGATTGAGCAAGCAAAGCACTGACCAGTCTGTCTATCAAAAATACTCACTATCAAATATCAAAATACAGGAAAATAGGACTTGAAATGCCATTCATAATTTGCAGCCCCCAAATTTTACACAAAGCAGGTATATTTCCAAGCCAAGCCAAGTGGATTTATATTTTTTCAAAGTAAAGGCAAGCGGCCCACTTGGCTTTAAGGCTATGGGGAGAACACTGGCAACTATTATAAATGTTAAAATAGTACATCAATGTTGAGTAAGCACTTAACAGGATTTGATGAAACACTTACAATCAACTGAATCAAAAGGTGCCCCTGAGCTGGACGTTCCTGTAAATAAACAAATGCATCTTGATCACCAACTTATTTTCTATATCCAATAGACATAGTCATTGTAAGATTATTTCATTGTTACACATGTTAACACTCAAAACATGGTAGGGGCCAGTGTGTAGTTATAAAATAAAGAAACATGTTCTCTATATTTTATTCTTTGGTAACAAAATGTCAATCCAAATTGCAGCCAAAACATGTTAATAATATTCAAAGAAAAAATATGGATCAAGGTTTGCACTCTTATCCTTAAAACACAACTTCCATAAAGTGTATGTAGATAAACAAAAGCGAAATAATATGACTGATTAACATAAAAAGACTTAAATTGACATAAAAAACTTGCTTGTTGAGAGATGGTTGTGGTCATTATATATGTAGCACTTCTTTGATTTTTAATTGAAAGACATTGGAGGCAGAGTCCAAGATAATGAAATTATTCTCTGTGCAGAAGTTTTGATATTTATCTGAGTTCAGTAGATGTTGGTAAACATGAGAGACTCTGTCCGTTGACAAATGTTCACGCACACGTATTGCGAAATGTCAGGTTTCCCAACATAACAAGCATTACAGCCTGCACAATAAAATTTATAAACAACACGTGAGCGGAGTTTGTCAGGGGTAGAGTCTTTGACACTAAATAAATTGCTGACTTTAAAGGAAGAAAAAACTAATTTAACATCTAAATCTTTACAATTTTTCTTGACAAAATAGCGAATCTTATTATCAGCAATTTTAGAAAAGGGGCCAACATACGGTAACTTGAACTATTGTTTAGAGAGCTCTGGCTGACTACTGGTTGGGTCCTTGGTTTTGGCATTTAAGTAAGATAATTTTTAATGACCATTTCTACAGTTTTAGTGGGATGAGAATTTTTACAGAGAATAGATGTTAACTTTTATTTAGTCCCACCCATGTGCTTCAATCAATCTGCCTCCACTGTCTTTCAATTGAAAATCAGAGAAGCACTACATATACAATGGCAACAACCATCTCTCAACAAGCAAGTTTTTCATGTCAATTTATTTATTTATGTCAAGTTATTTCTCTCTTGTTTATCTACATACACTTTATGGAATTTCAAATATTAGTATAAAACATTGTACTTACTTTAATTGATTCTATTAGCCCAACTTTATAACCAACTTATGTTAATTACTACAGTTACAACTGATGATGATCAGAGATTGATTGAAACATGTCTTGTTCTTTCAAAAATGTTGACTGTCCTTTTTCTTAAATGTATTTCTAGTCTGCTTATTTTACGTCCTTTTGGAAATTATTCATTATAGTACAAGAAATACAGCACTTAATATACACAATATATGCTAAGTTCATTTTTACCTGAAGATGCAGCAACAGTCTTTGTGGAGTCATGCTTAGGCTGTTTTGAAGCAGGTGTTGTCTCTAAAATCAAATAATGTAGTGATTAAACAATCTGGATTTTTGGTATCTTGGCAATCTATCATGCCCTTTTTGTTGATCAGCATCTTACATCTCCTTCTATTAGTTCATACAAACTAATATATCTTGGTTAGAAGAAATAAGGAATTGATAAGGTTAGGTAAAATCAACACAAGTTGCCCACAAGCTTAAATTGAGAAAGTTTGGGAAATTATATTTTCGCAGCTTGATTTTTTGCACTGAAGAAAAATATAGACATAATATACTAACAGATTTTTTCATTTCAGATTTAAATACTTGAGTTATTGTCATTTCTTATGTTTCTATGACTATGAAATTGAGAAACTATAGCACTGTGAATACAATTTTTCTTGTAGCAACCTACAATATCAACTCTCCACTGCATCCTCCTCCCCTTCTCAATGGGCATAATGCATCTATCACTGTTACGCCCACGAAAGATGGGGGGACAGGGGCGGATCCAGAAACTTTAGAAAGAGGGGGCCCAGTAACTAAATTCTAGAAAGATGGGGCCCAAATCCACTTTTCAATGCTTATTTCAGTTGTTATCATATAAATCCTTTGTCAATATTCCCCAAAAAGGGGGAGGCCCAGGCCCCCTGGGCCCCTCCCCTAAATCTGCCAATGGGGGAGGGGGGGGAGTCAGGGAAGGGGTTGGGATTTGACACACTAGGCTGTCCCTGGGGAGCAGCATTTCCACCCGTGGGTGCAGACTTTGATGGCACTATAATTTATATATATAGCTTGTGGGTGAGGACTTTTGACATTCGAGCGAGGCTTCATTAGAGTGCAATGTAAGTATTGATTCATTCTGGGATTGAATATTTATAATTTAGAAAAAAACATTGGGGATAGATAGATAGACTGGGTAGAAGGCACTTGCTAAAAACGTGTCTTGTTTGGATCTTGAATCTTTATATACAGGTTACCAGCCAGTTAGTATGTAATAATAGATGACAGTGTAGGATATGTTGCAACTGTGATTTATCAAGTTGTACACAAGACAGATCTAGAATCAGTGACGGACATTCCTGCATTGTGCATGTGAGAATATTGGACAGGGCTCGACCTTAGAAAAAAAACCTTGGGGCCAGCTGGCTCCTAAGTTTTTAGATTTGGTCGCCAGCACAAATATTCTAGTCGCCAAAATTTTTTATTGACTTAAAATTTCCGCAGTAAGAACAATGTTTAATCAATAAAGATGATGCGAATTATACCATGTTTGTTTGGGAAAATGGTCTTTTTTATATTCAGGCTGTAATACTTATATATGCTCAGCTTAAGTTTCTGCTGCTTCGCAACTACATCAAAACCGATAGGTTTTTGTTGAATCTACGTGTTTTTCGGTTGCATTTCACAATAATAATTATAATAAAGGCAGTTTAAATAGTTTTGTACATGAAAGTGATACATTTATTCATTTTATTCATATTTTCATGGATCTTTAGGAAATTAAAAAAACAAAACAAAAAAACTTGAAATCACGGTGGTCGCCAGCGGACCAAATCCAGTCGCATTGGCGACCCCACAGGTCGCAACGTCGAGCCCTGATGTGTGATTGTTCAATTTTAATTTCAGTTTTTGGTTGTTCTGATTATCAATTTCTGTATCACAATATGCAATTAAAAACGCTAAATTAAATAGAAGCTAAATACCTTCGTATCAACTGCGTAAACAATGGAGTGTTTTTGTACAAATGGCCGTTTGTCGGTAACACTATTGTTTACAAAGTCTTTGGTGATGATGGTTGGTCACGTTTTTGAAAATGTCATGTCATAAAATTGATTTTTAAAGCTGCAAAATCTGAGTATTAAACGTGTTTTAAAAAACCAAAATGCAGTTTCTTTTTTTTGAAAGAATAATTATTTCTTTCTTGACACGATCTGTTTTATGTAAATAACATGTATAATTTTATTTTCTTTTTTTTTCTGACCGACCGAAGGTACAGTGGCACTACTATAATTTGTGCGATATTAAGGTTACCATATACCTTCAGGGGTGTTTTGCATCGAAACGATCGCATCTGTTTTAAACCGTACATACCTAAACCCATATATCAAATTAAAGCTTATAGAGCGGGCTTTCGAACTATAATAAAAATTTTGAATTAAAATGAATCTTTAGATTTTTTACGTTCTCTAGAAATAAGCGACAAAATCGCCTTTCGAA
>JAOCPT020175461.1:0-13907 GCA_026546935.2 Palythoa grandiflora | reverse complement strand
CAAATCCACCTTTGCTTCAAATTAAGCAATAGCAGAACAAAACAACCCCAACCAAAGCAGTAGCCACATGCATGCTTCGCTTGCCTATTTTTTATTATCTAGTAGCACAGACTTTGTGCGATAAACTTTTTCTTGTAAGTTAACTTCAAATTTGCAATGCTTGTAAAAAACTAAAGCAGTGACAGCTTCAAAAACAACAGCGGAAATAAATTAATTTTCTCTATAATTATGAGTAGCCCGTAGCAACCGACATATCAATTTTTGTTGGACATTCTTTTCGCTAGAACAAAAGCAAAATTAAAAATATCGAGCGGTTTGGGATTATTAATTGATATAAAGCAATCTTTTAAATCCGAATAAACTGTAAGTTTTGTATGCTATTTTACTATTAGTCTGCAAAGACCAAAAATACAGTTTATAATTAGGATTCTAAATCTAAATTCAAATTTTTAGAATTAGAGCGATATATTTTTCCTTTAGATTGATTTCAAAACAAATACAGGGACAGATGGGAAAATTTTCCAAGTTATCAGCTCCCGCTTTTTATTTCTAAATGTAGAAAATGAAGAAAAACATTAAAGATTTTAGCGCTCTATTTCAACTAAGAAATGTCAATTTTTCCCAATTTAAGATTATTTAATACTCTATGGGAAAAAATCATTAATTTACTTTTTAGAATTTTTCTATATGAACCGGTAACTCATTTATATATTTCTTTTATGTTTTTTACGCAAGTTCTGCATTTTTAGTTTAATTTTACGGAAAATTTCTGTAGTTTTAAGTTTTACGAGGAGATCTGCTAAGAAAATTTGTTAAATAAAATATTGTTAAGGTTGGCTGAATCAAACATCTGACGTCATTACCGTGAGACCTGTTCCGTTTGATATTGTATTCAACTGTGCGACAAACGTCAGAACTGAAGGATGCAAACGACGAATAAACAAATTTAACAATAACTTTGCATTTGGTTTTGCCTCAGCCCAAGTCAAGTTAATTGCTTTTGGTAAACAGTTGGGTTTTGAAATTGTGACGACTTGTAATATCGTTTGTTAAAGTGACTGGACCAAATCAAATTTTATGGCAATGAAGTGCGGTGCAAACTAACCAACTGCTTTATTAGAACCCTAAAAAACTTTAAATGTAGTTTTTCAATTTATTCTAAGATCATTTTATGTAACCGCAGATCACTTCTTTATTCATAACTCAGTTTAATGCAAGTGGATGATTTCAGCACATCAAACCTTGGGCGTTGTAACATTTCACTTATCTCTCTTTTAGTTTTGAATTTTTAAGTTGCAGACCTCTGACATTCCTCATTTAAATATTTTATACACATAAGGCGCTTCCCGTATTATTGCTTCAAAAAAAGTTTGAATCGTTCGGATTAGTATTTCATCTTAACATTTCAATTGTTTTATTTTTAATTCTTCTAATTTCACAACATCAATTTTCAGTTGACTCTATATTGAATAAAGCGCGACAGATATTTGGGTTTCGAAAGAAGTAAACCTTTTAAATATTTGTGGAAAAGAAACAAATAAAAATTTAGGGTCGGTGAGGTTACGAGAACGCGAATCTTTGCCGGGGGCGATTCTGCTTAAAATTTTGGTGGATAGACTAAATACACGCATTTTTATAAGAAAAACTTTATAAGAACAACGAGCCTCAAATTTGCCAAAATTTAAGAACAATTTAACAACAAGCTCAGGCTGAGGATTGATAACGATAAGAAAGTTTTTGTGGTAGAATATTGACTATAACGTTAACTTAGCGATACAGCATAAAACACAAAAAGATTCAGAGTGAAGACCGATTCAGCCGTACAATACATGTGTGGCGCAAGGCGATTCATTTTCCAATACCTTGTTTTATTTTTGTCTTTTCTTCATTAAAAACCGCTCACAGAAGTAAGAACAAATTATTATTAAGAACAAATTGAGGCTAAAATCGCCAAAAAATTAAGAACAATGAGCCTCAGCAAAATTTACTGGTTCTTATAAAAAATTGCGTGTAGCCAATGTAGCCGACCGACCCCATAATTTTTCTCGAAAACGACTGTCAAGATAAAAACAAGTAAGATGGCCTAATCGAGAAAACTTGCGTATGAAAAATTTTTCCTAAACCGACAAATCAAGCCACGCTAGTGTTATAATCTGTAAATAAATTCAGATCATCCGACAAAATTGTAACGGATGGCTTATTTCAATATAACGGTTTAACCAATTAATTTAACCAGCTGAGGTAAAATCTTAAATTTTCATGCATAAATTTGATTTTGTGTACCTGGTTTGGTCACGTAGGCTCCATTTCGGGTGGGCGAAAACAAGCAAGAATAAATAGAAATTCGAATAAAAATTGACGCTGCTCTTTATTGATGACGTTAGCGTCAGAAACTGTTAACTCTAAAAGCACGTTTATGGAGGCTTTGCTCACAAACATCTTTCTCAAAATTTGTTCAGCATTTTCCAGAATATTTTGAATAGTATTATTTAAAATTAGGATTAACAACAGTTATGTTAAATGCTTATATCAAACGTTGAATTGTCTTGCAATATAAACTTTTTAATTTTTTATTTGCGCTCGTGTTCGTGAATATATAAAAGATTCGATCTTGGTTTTCTGTTTTGATTTAGTAAGTAAATCATTGTACTTTCGATCATGACAGACACAGAAAAAACATTTTGGCTCCAGGGAAATGATCTTATTCAATTAGGTAACAAGTTTTCTCGGAGCTTTCACATCAAATGATGCTTGTTCTTTTCTCAAAAGCTAACTAAAAAAATCAGCACGTTGCAATTTTTAATCTCTTGGTCAGTGTCATCTGAAATTCTAATTATGTTGTCCCGCCCAGTCAATATTGCGGCCAGATTAAAAAAACAACTTATCAAGCTTTAGGTACAACAAAAGGATTTTTTTAATGGTATGAAATTACAACAAAAATTTTAAACGACTGAATTTAGACTGGAGCTCAGTGTCATCAATTTGTGGCATTCGATTCTGAATTCTGGAGTCCGGATGAGAACCTGTTAAACTGGTTTTTAAAACTTGTTTATTTTCTGCGAGAAAAGAGCTTCAAAATTTTTGTAATTTTTTTAAAATTAATAACTGTAACGAAATATTGGCCGGCGTGTTAATGCAAATTTTTGTCATAGTCTATATTGAGGCTGACGACTGACAGGGCAACACCACGCTAATATCGCTCGCAGAACCAATATCGCACGAGTCACCACGGATTAGGCCATCCCCGACCCACTTATTATTTTCATGTTTACAGTTGTTTTCTAGCCAAAATATCCGGTCAGTCGTTATCGGGTACAAAAAAAAAAAGAAATAAAAATCGGCAATTTAGTCTTTTGCGTGTATAATATTACGATATGTCGCTTTATTTTAACGTATTGTGTTTTCCTTTATTGTAAGTTTATTACTTTATAGCGTAAATGCTGAGTTGAATCTTCAGACAACTTAAGCGTCTAGAATAAAAACGGGAATAAGACAGACGCATTTAACGTCTGACGACTTTGACGACTTTATCATCTTTTGTTGAGTCCGTCTAAAAGACGCACTTGACAGACGACTTTAACGTCAAAGACGTTAAATGTGTCTAGCGGAAAAACTGGACGCAATAACTCGGATGCATTTATGCCAAACTCGTCCAGGGGTGACTGGGACAGATTTTTTCAGAAAAATTTGCTGTATTTTAATAAAGCCGTCTACTTTTATGTCTGCGCTTTTACACCAGACAACTTTGACGTCTTAGACGTCTTAGACGTTAAATGCATGTAGACGACTTTTTCAGTATAAAACGTCTCTAGTTAAAAACATGTACAGCCATTACTAACACTGATTTTCCGCCACGTAGTAGTAATACGTCCACTTCCCCGACCCTCGCAGCGAGTATGATTTACTTGGGCCATAAAATTAAATTAACCTGTATCAGCTTGTTGTTTACATACATTAATAACTGTTTCTACTTTGTTTTTGCAAATTTAAAAAAATTTGGGTTGGTTGGACGACTGTAAACATTAAAACTAGATGGAGGTGGCCCAACCTAGAAATACTGAAATGGCTTTTTCAGGGTTTACGTAATGTTTAATTGATATGAATTTTGGCATTTCGAAAGCAACACATTTGTCAAATATGTTCTTACCATTACTATTTAATAACTAAGCAGAAACAATTCTTACACTGTAAGTAATACAGCAAGTCTAGACAAAACAGGCTGAGCGGCAGTCGCAGTTGCACTATTCTAACGCGCTCGCTGATTGGTTAACGATGGGGAGATACTTTCTATTTAATGCCAAAACTTAAATTAAAACATTTGTATATAAATCTAATGTCAATTAAGGGATGAGTCAGAAAGTACCTGCGAGGTTAGGCCGTAGAGACCTTTTCAAATTATTCGAAAACATTTCGTTGCCCACCCCACGGCTGCTAGAAGATCTCTACCCGGATATTTCTATGAAAATCCGTCTACTTCAACTGAACAACAAATTTTGTTCTCAACTGATGTAGATGATTGTAAGTATAATATTCAAGCAACAAAAAAAAAACTTTTCCGTCTTTGCATAGCTGATATAGAAATTTTGTAATACTAATACTAAATTTTGTAGTATACTAATATATATGTTTAATGGCGGCGGTTCAGCTGAGTGTTGAACATTTGTGTGACCTTTTTTTCCGCCAAAGTTGACTCAGCTTTCCATCCTCCCGAGGTCGATAAAATGAGTACCAGCTTATGCTGGGGGCTAACCTGCGATGGATTAGTGTCCCGTCCAGGGGGAGTCATTGACTCTCACCCGCTTAATACTACAGAAATCGGAGATAAACACCGGCCACTTAGGCTCGTAAAAGGATTTAGCTTTTAGCTTAATATAATTTATATTTCATGGTCCCATTCAACATGGAAAATGTTTGATAGTCCAACCATATCACTGCGAATAAATTCATGGCCAACCAATATTTCCCCCTGACCACCCTACAGATACTTTCTGATCGGTCCCTAACGTTAATAAAACACTAGGTTTAAAAAAGTTATGAATTGGAAAATTGAAAATTTAGACAGTGGCATTAAATGCCAAAGTTTGAGTTATGTAACCACACTAGAAAGTGTACAGTTATGTTTTGAATACATTTCAGAGTCATTTTTTTCGGTACTTTCTGATCGGTCCCTAACGTTAACAAAACACTAGGTTTAAAAAAGTTATGAATTGGAAAATTCAAAATTTAGACAGTGGCATTTAATGCCAAAGTTTGAGTTATATAACCCCATTAGAAAGTGTACAGTTATGTTTTGAATATATTTCAGAGTCATTTTTTTCGGTACTTTCTGATCGGTCCCTAACGTTAACAAAACACTAGGTTTAAAAAAAGTTATGAATTGGAAAATTCAAAATTTATTAGACAATGGCATTTAATGCTAAAGTTTGAGTTATGTAACCACACTATAAAGAGTACAGTTGTGTTTTGAATACATTTCAGTGTCATTTTTTTCCGGTAAATTAAAGTTTCCAATTCATAATATTTGGTTAAAAATAGAGTTTTATTAATGGTATTTGACATCGGATGTCCATACAAATGATTTTAATGCCAGCCATTTTGCGTGTCAGCCAAAATGGCTTCAGAAACCGTAACGAGACCAATTAGAGTTTGTCAACCACTCGCAAATGTAATTGTGAGACTGGCGCGATTTGGAAACTGACTTGCATACATTGAAGAATACTGAAATTTTATTGGTTAACATATTTACTTTCGAGTGAGATATTTATCTTAAGCTTTCTCAATAACAAAAAAATTAAGAAATAATGGTACTGTCATTGTTCTGTGTTTTCTTTGGGTCACTGAATTGTTAACACTTTGGAAAACGATTCAGAAAAACCAACAAGAACTTGTATTCCCAAACTGTGTCTGTAAATGAACGCTTTCTAACACAGTCTAATACAAGATAGTTATATTTAGCTAAAAAAACAGCAATATTGGCATTAGATTCAAGAGGCAGCATAAAATTCAGAGCAATATTCGAACTGCTGAAAAGGTTGTAAAAAGTTTTCAAAACGTGCACTCGATCATCAGCTATTGCACGCAAAACTATATTTTCGTTAGGATAGTTTCAGATTGTTGTGAATTGTACATTAATAAGCTTGATATATGTGTCATCAATTTTTTCACAGTGTCAAAATTGGATGCCCAAACAATAAGCAGCTGAAGGAATAATTGGAAGTCCGCGGACAGGCAAATGAAGGAAATAACACGCACGATCTGTTAGTGTTATAAACTTGCCGGTGTGAAACTTGATCGAATTTCCATTCAAGTTTTGCAAATTGCACCTGCTATGGACTAGGGCGTAAAAATGAAAGAGACGCTCATTTAGTAAACATTTTTACTGCCATTCAAGTTTTCACAATCAAAGCAAAAATTAATTTAGAAAGCATTCAACAGTTCATTGTTTAAGGCTATAGTTTTGATATCCGGGCTTCGAATTCATCTTGTTGGTTATAAACCAAGATGTCGCAAATCGTAACGACTGACTGGCGTGCGCGTTTGAGAGAAAAAGTCGTCAAGATGTGCGAGGCGAAGACAGGATCAAAATTGATAATATTGTTTTTTTGTCTTTTATTGTACATGATAATATGTGCCTTCGTCTTCAGTGCACTTGAAAGTGAAAACGACAGACAGTCGTACGAGTATTACCAAACAGTAAAAATCAACTACATGAAACGTTATAATATGTCGCTAAAAGAATGGACTCGATTAGTCGAACAAGCTAGCGCCATGAGCAAGAGAGGATTTCTCGCCGAGTACAAAAATTACTGGAACTTTTATCATTCCTTCTGGTTTACAGCAACAATCGTCACAACGATGGGTAAGAATTATATTGTTATCCTGTCTTAGTTTATAACTATCTTATTTTTTAAATTCTGATATCAAAACTCTTATAAATACGTGTTATTTTTTCGAAGCGCAGTTTTATGTTTTTCAAGATAAGCAACAAACTTCCGCACAAACTGTTGATAACGATTTTCTTAATTTGAACAATGTTAGAATCTATCGGTAAAAATTGCTTAACTTTGCTTCAACTAAATGATTATTTCGAACTGTACTGTCATTTGTGTGAATTCACAGTAGCTTTAGCAAATGCGAACTATTTCTCACTTAGCACTTCTGTGTGTTAATTCGACCAGTTTTCTTTATTAAAATTTTGTGCTTGCAGACTAAAGTCTCATGAACTGACAAGAAAGCTGTCAGGCCCGCAGCAAATCACCTGCGACAGTCACTCTATAATTTTACGGGTGTGGGATTTAAACAATTCTTTTTGTTTATCTTTTCGCTTTTCGTCAATCCAAGCACATACAAAACGAATAAAAAGTGAAACGCACAGAAATCTTATTTTAACATGTCGGTTTGTCCTGTGGCTATAGTTTAAGTAGCTTAGGATGCCACTTGCTTGATAAACAACTTCAAATTGATTTGGTATAGCAAAAAGTTTTGGCGAATGACCGAGATCATTTGAATTTAATCTATAAGCTCTTAAAATGTTCTCAAGCACGCCGGTTATATTTCATGAAAATCTGATATCCAGTTTTTATCAAACAGCGCTTCGCTAAAAGGGAAATTTTTCCTGTTCATTATAAACTAAAACGTAAATTGAGATTACCAGCCGGATTGGGCAGTGTATGTTTATTATCTAAGTGATGTTTGTTTCATATCTACTGGCAAGGAGCGACAAGTAAAAAAAAAAACAACAAAAAAACACTTAAATCGAAATATTACGCAGTCGATGACGTCTTTTAAAGACGCACAGAAAAATAATTTCGCAAGCTAATGGATTATTGCATAATTTAACAAAAAGACAAGAACGCCAAAATTACCTATTTCAGAATTGATTTTTTTAAAGCAAAAATACAATTTATAACGCTTAATAAGTTAAAAACAAACCGTTGTGCCATAGATCAAAGTTGCGCAAATAAAAATGACAAAATCAATTAGCCGAACGCTTGCGAGGTTGTCGAGAAGTATGAAAATAAATCGTTTTCGACTTCATTAACCTTTTTCAATTAAGATTTTTCTAAAAAAGTGGACAAATGAAATTAACCCTGAAGGTGTTTGTAGCAAAGTTTTCTTTACCTGTACATTTTAAAAATCAATTGTCCGTCAGCACACTGTGGGTTTGGTAACCGATCGCGCATTAAATTTCAGCGGCTGATTCTTAAAAATAGTTTGAAAACATTTTTTCTCATAAAATATAACTTCCGATAAAATAAACGTTTTTTGTTTAGTTACTATTGCCAACCATGGTTATTGCAAATATAGCAGTTTGATTGGCTCTTAACTGAACCATTTTTATCCGGGATTTATCGGCGTTATTTGTAACTTCCTCGATGTATTGTTGTTGATTTTAAATGCTGGCCGTAATCATGCAGAATTTATTGAATTGAAATTCTACAAAGCAAAATTAAAATTTACAAGAAAAGGGAAAATATATAGTTTTAAATAACCTTATATTACCAAGACTAGACGTTCGCAAGTTCTTAACATCAGCTAAATGAGATCTTGAAATAAACGAGCACATTGTTTTTGACAAAATTTTTGTGTCAAAGATATTTTTGCTCGTGTAAATGAGAGATTTTTTGTCAAAGTTTGCGTTAAAAGCATTTGTTGAAAAACTGGCATTCTAGTTTTTCATGGCAAAAATAATGACGCCAACTGTAATTTGCCCGTGTAGTCAACCACAGGCAATCCAGGCACAAAATCAGTGCGGCCTACAAATACAGTATTTTTATGGAATCAATACCGAAGTAAAACCGTAAATTTGCATGATTTTCAATAAAATATGACTAACATTTTTTTTAAAAATATAGGTAAAATAAGTTGATGTAATATTCAAAAACTAAACGTTTTCCGGCGTTTCTGGTAGTCTGTTGATCCTTTGTAGCTGGTTTTTTGCCAGTATATGTAGATCATGAAGTAAACATCATTTACATAACAAACATACAACGCCCAATTCGGCTGGTAATCTAAATACCCGTGTTTTAGTTCATAATGAACAGTAAAAATTTTCCTGTCAGCGAAGCACTCATTCTGACTATTGATAACAAATTTTAATTATGATATAAACCTTGCAAACTTTTTAAGATCTCCATGATAAATTAATTTGAATGATCTCGACTATTCGGTAATTACCAGAAAGTGGTAATTTCTTGATAAAATTCGCAACTGATTGTTTCCCTTGTTTCTAACTATTTTTTTAAGGTAAACAAAGGGATCGCAAATTCTAATAGGCTTTGTCAAAAAACGTGTTGGCTAATAAGTAATAGCTATTATAACAGTTATGGCAAAATCAGTATTTGTAGCTAAACCTATCTATCTATCTAAACCCTGCCAGCCATTAATGCGCACTTGAACATAATTATTTGCAGTTGTTTACGCGGGTCCACGTAGTGAACTTTAAACCAATGAACAAAGCTTTCAAATTTTTTAATTTTTATTTTTGCGGTTTTTGCCTGAACAGTTAGAATAGCTATTTGACAACTTTGAGATGCACGTGGTCTTCTTTTCATCAAAGCGGCCAAAACAATTTATGAACAAAAGAATATTACTCTTTTAGCTACTAGGCAAGCAATGACGAATTTCGTTTTGTCACAAATTTTGCTTTTACATTCATCAAAGAAGCATTAGCTCTAAACAGAAAAAACTGCATTCAAATTCCCACGTTTGTAATCTTTTGCAGGGTTTGGACAAATTGTACCCAGAACATTTGAAGGAAGGCTCTTTTGCATATTCAGTGCTCTCTTTGGCATTCCCCTCAACGCATTGGTTTTAAAATACGTGGGAGAAAAAATCAACAATTGTATTCAGAGACTTCTCAGTTATTTTGAACGGCGCTTCAGGGCAGAGGAGATCCATGAAAGCATTAAATTAAAGACGGCCTGTGTGTCTTTTCTTCTCATGACAATCGTTTTACTTGTTGGCGGTTCTTTAGATATGATATTTGATGGCTGGACATTTTTTGATGGAGTTTATTTCAACTTTATTGCCCTGAGCACGATTGGTTTTGGAGACCTTTTTCCAAGAGTTGAACACTCCAAGAAACTAGATAAACTGGGTTTCAGCGAAAATGGTAAAAGAATTTTTGCATCAACAATAATGATAGTTTACATGATCATTGGGCTTTCTATTGTGTCCACTGTCATCTACGCAATTGTCAAAGCCATCGAGGAAATATCACAAGTAAAAGTTTGCTGGGGACATAGCGTTATTGGATCAGAACTCAATTCGGCATCACCGAACCTGCTGATGTTTCAAAATGGATGTCCAAAACCTGTAGTCACGAAGAAAATATCGAGTTCTAAACCCGAGATTTTTGTGATCCCAGCATCTGACAGCGAAATAACTCAGATAAATGAAGAAAAACAAGGTTCTGACTTGGAGCTACATATTATTGAGATGCAAAGTAATCATCCTCTAGAATCGGTAATAGATTCCGAACCCGCAACAATATTAGAAAATACGATTGATAACTGATCAAGTCAGAGCGTTCAACCCGACTACTATGTTTTTCATCCGACAACTAGAAGTTTCAGATATAAAGAAAACGGACAAACTGGATTACTGGTGTCTACATTACCAGTCGGTGGGATGCAGTATCTGGACAGGGAAATCCAGAATCCAGCCGATCAAGAATGCAGAGCTTTAATTGCTGGTATCCGCTTTACCAGTTAACTGAATCAAGTATCCAGTCAAGGGAATCCACAATCCATCCGATCAGGAATGAATGGCCTCCATTGGTGGAATCCACTTTACCAATTGGTGGAATCCAGTATCCAGTCAAAGGAATCCAGCCAATCAGGAATGCATAGCCTCGATTGCTGGTATCCACTTTACCAGTTGGTTGAATCTAGTACCCAGTCAGGGAAATCCAGCCAATCAGAATTGCAAAGTCTCGATTGTTCGAATCCAGCTTACCAGTTTGTGAAATCCATATTCCAGTCGAGCAGAATGCGGTGATTCAATTGCTCACATCCACCTCACCAATTTGCGGAGTCTTGAATACAATCAGGGAATGAAGAATCCGGGGAATCACGGGAATGGGGAGTCCGGAGTGTGGATACCTGTTTGGATTACTTACATAACAATGAGGACGGATACTGAAGGAAGATTGAGAAAGATTTATTAAACGTTCCTCCATTTCCATGACAGCTGCACAAACAAATTTAAAGAGTAGTGGATTCATATGAATTCTCCTTTGCAATTGGCATTAGTTTAGCAAAACACTGCAGACTTCTATAAATCCAATTTTTTATGTAAAACTCGGTTTACGAACAATTTTGAAATCATAAATTGAAAAGTAAGTGTGAGTACTGAGCATTTTGCTCAAAGATTTATTCAAGTAGTAAAGTAAAGTAAAGTATAAATTACATTAAATTAAAGTAAAGTAGAGTAAAGTAAAGCATATTACGTAAATTTAGGAGAAATAATTACATTTATTTATTTATCCTATTGTTGGAAATTTTGAAAGTTCTATGTTAGTCTTGCATTTCTATAAAAGATGAATTCGCTGTTGAACCGTGATGCGCAGACATTATACGAGTCTAGTTCGACTGCAAACAATGGCTTAGGGATTAAAACCTTTTTTTAAAAAAATAGTCCAAAAACTTTCTGGTATCAAAAATGTGTTTCACGGCTCAGTGTCAATACAGCAACCACAACAATCGAAATGAAGATGAAGCCAAAAGCCATGCATTTAATTGTACTCTCAACACTCATGATCCTCTTACGTGGGATTAACAAGAACAAACTCTTTAAACCTAAAATAAATTCGAACAAGGTTTAAATGCTCTAAATAGTTTTTTAACAAAAATAAACGTTGATAATAAATTTATACAACCTTTCTGGATTCAAGCAATTATTAACAATTTCGAACAAATTCATTTAAAAACCACACAGAGCAAATATCTTTCCCCTAGAGAAATTTTGCTTCAAGTCATTTTCTGCACCCCACCACTTGCAGAGTCTTTTCTTTAATCCGGCAAGGAAACCATAGTCGGTTGAGATTCATCAAAACTTGTAACATGGCTCATTTTGTCATTGTCTTCTCCTGTAGCCTGCAAACCCTCAACAAGATGTTCGTCGTCCTGATCAGTGGGTTCTTGATGTATCTCAGCTGGCTTAACGTAACCGTAGAGTAACTCCTCTCTAATCTTTTGGTCTATCACTGGCGTTCGTGGGTTTCTGGACTGTCGACTGGGCGCGTTGCTGCGGTTTAGTCGCGCCTGCTGGTCGCGCTGTAGGCGTCTTTGGGCTCGACACTTACTGTCGATTCTTGGTTTTAAAACCATCCATCGTAATTCTTGTTTTTCAACCTCTATAGGAAACTTGAAATTTACATGAACTGCAAAAAGAAAGAAGACAGCTCTGTCACTTTTTACAAAACGAGTTTTTAATTTAAAGATCTATGAGACTTGTAATGCAATGCAATGTCGTGTAATGCCATGCAATGCAAAAGCAATACAACGCAATGCAGTGCATGCGATATGCAATACCAGTGATAGTCAACTTTTATAAACATGATACAGGCCGCAGTCGAGCTCATAAAAATTTTGATGAAAAATCTTCTTCCAATTTTCTCTGCTTCTTCTTGATCTAAATTTTCTACTTTCTAGTTGCCTTATTTTCGTCGCAACAACGATTGCTGAAAGAGTTTTTTCCTCTGCAATTAGAATTGTTAATGTAAACCTAGCAGTGGCGTTCCACTATAAGCTATCGCCAAAATTTTCCACGTCGTAGTTAAGGCCTATATCAGTGAATCATCGGATCTGTTTGGGGGATTTCCACTGTTATCATGGTTCGTACGCGAACTCGACTGGAAATCAAAATTCAAGAAAGTACTTTCCAGGCATTTTTCAAGTTATTTTCCACAAGTAATATTTCATAAAATGCCAGTAATTTTTCTGAAACATATAGCTCAGTTCTTGATGAAACTCAAGCACTTGTCTTTATTTCTATTATTAGTTCAGAGCAAAACGAAAACCAAAACACAGGACTTAGGTCCAGCTAATATGTCACCGTACCGGACAAAAGTTAACAGGGAGGCACAAACATTTCGCTAAATCTCACTACGCGCACCTCCAAAACTTCCAAAACTTCCAAAACCAAAAGAGAATCCGGAAGAATTTGTTTTGCTTCGTTTTCCAGGAACAACAATAAAATTAAAAGGAAATTCCAGGAAGCGTACGAGCCATGTGTTTCTGAATGCACAAGATATGTCCCTCGTTAAATCTAAATCCTACTTGAAAGGTGAAAAGCACCTAAATGTGAACCAACGTCTAAAACACGCATGGCTAGAAGTTCAGGCGTTCTGGCTGGCTTGTAACAAACGTTACGGAGAAAATTGGGCTTTTTCTCTGAAAAATAGGGATTTTCAGAAATAAATAGCAAGAACATAGGGCTATTTTGGGGCTTTTATGTAGAAAAAAACACTACTTACACTGAGACTGAGACTAGAATAAGATTGTGTAATTCTCATCGTAAAATGACTGATATGGAACGATTATTAGAAATCTGAAGCCACTGGCAGGTATTGACCTCACGTCCGTAGAGTGATACACGTCGAAGGATTATTTTTAGAATTAGTCCACATATAAACTGCTGATGCAGATTCCATATTAAACAATTTCAATGACATCAGCCATACCAAACCATGACCGCAAAGTGGGAAAAAAACTAGGGATTTATAGGAAAAACCAAAAAAGGCCTTAAAAGTAGGACCTTTAGGGCACGCAAAATTAACTAGTGATTTTTAGAAATTTTAGGACCACCAGAACGCCTGGAAGTTTGCTAAAGATAAAACTGTCGTCACCAGGCATTATGGTTAAAATGTATGTAGATAAAAATCTTACAATAAAACTCTCTGG
>JAOCPT020175460.1:0-22050 GCA_026546935.2 Palythoa grandiflora | reverse complement strand
GAGAAGCAAGGAATTGATCAAGTGAAATAAGCTGTGGAAGTTGAAATGCCAAATTCTCCCAAACTACTTATATAGGATGTATGGAACTTAGTTGGGAGAATTTAACAACACGTCATTTGTCGTGCTTGAGGCTCAAAGGGTTAAGTAATCGCGTTCATAACCGCGAAGGTCGTATAATAACGTCGTAATAGAGTTTTGGATAAGTGAGTGAAAATATGTGGCTTTCTACAACGACTGATCCTCTCCGGAACTGTGGAGGTTAGAGTTTTGGACAAGTGAATGAAAACATTAGCAATGTGGCCTTGTACAATGACTGATCCACTCCAGAACTGCGAAGCTTATAAAGTTTATACACGGGAAGCGGAAATGCGCAGCCTTTTGCAAAAAATAAAAAAAATGTACAGCATTGAACTGTTTAATAAGACAGTTTTACCTTTCCACTTAGTTTCCCATTTACCCTAAACCTCATATCTTAAACCAATAACATATATTTATTAACTCCGAGCACAATCATCATCATAATAATCAAACATTCAATATAAAGAATACCATGACTTTAATAAAAAATATAATCCTAATCATAGTCTCAACTACAATCACAACCACTCTTTACAAGTACAGCTCACTTATGGAATAAACTTTTCAAAATGGTCAAACCAGGGTTTTTAAAAACAGCCCGTAGACAGCAAATTTTACCGGCTACCATTTGAATTCACCACCTAACTTAGAAAAAACTGAGTAAAACTAACATAATAGGACCATAGTAGAGATAGTGTAGGGTTCAAACTGCCAATATTTGCTTGAATTGTGGGGATATCTTGAATTGTAGGGATATATTGAATGGTGGAAATATCTTGCATTGTGGGGATATCTTGAAGTGTGGGGATATCTTGAATTGTGGGGATATATTGAATTGTGGGGATATCTTGAATTGTGGGGATATCTTGAATTGTAGGGATATCTTGAATTCTGGGGATATCTTGAATTGTGGGGATATCTTACCTGTTTGTCACTCAAAAGGATATTTTGATCAACAGTAGTTGACGAATGTCCCCAGAACCCTCCCACCTAGATATTAATTTTCAGCTCAGCTCATTAATTTTCTGTTAACCTATCTACTCCTAAACCTCTGCTACCTACTTAGATTCTTATTAAAACAGTTACAATATGCATAATTGAATAAAAATAAATAAATAAACCATGCTAACAAAATTACCTTTTGGATGGTCCGACTGAGAATTTTCTGTACACATCCTTCAAAAAGGAGACGAGAATCAGAACTTGATTGATTTGTAATAAAAATCAAAACTGATTCCAACCAAGTGCTAAGTGCCAAACAATGTGCAATAATTATAATTATTATTCAATTTTTATACACTGTACGCATTCCGATTTTCTGACTGGCTGATTTGTACCACGTGATACTGTGACGTCATTTCCGTGGTATAATAGCCGTGGTGTAAATTTAACACACCACTGCTATTACACCATGGCTTCGGAACGCCTTCGGCATTTTTAAAGTTCAACAATTTTTCAGTTGAACACAGAACACATTTTAATTCTCTTATCGATAGTGCAACCCCTAAAAATACAAAAAAAGCAACTGCTTTGGGAACATCTGTTTTGAAAGATAAGCTTGCGAATTTGAAATTTTTCATTCAAACTGGTCGAGTGTTGTCAACATTTTGCTGGCTTTGCGCAATCTGTAAAGTCATCATTACATTTTTTCTTTTCCTTTTTCTAAGACTGATTATTCAACAAATACCAAATGAGCTTTTGGAAAGAGTTTCACCAGAAGTTCTCAGAAATTCTATATTCATTCAATAATCACGTTCACGTATTTTCGGATAAATTTTGTAAAAAAAATATGGTTAATCTTTAGTCATAATTGAAACGCTTCAAATCAGCATTTTGTCTGGTTTACTTAGTGTATTTAGATGTTTCAATACAGACTGTTTCTTTATGCAGTGTATTCAATTTAAATGATAAAAATGTTAACACACTCATTGCTCATTCACTAACAAACTTTAAATTTTACATACCGCACTCGACAAAGCCTCGTGCGATATTGAAATTTCTCGTTCATTGTTACTGAGCTCGTGCAGGTAAATCCCGATAATTCACTCGCTGAGAGCGTTTACCTTTGAATAATAACAAATCAGCCATGCTAATCGCCTCCTTACAGTCAAGGATTGAATGACAGGATGTGGCTCAACGAAGTCGAACCGCAAGCATTTTAAAGGCGCACTCATCACACACAGAAATGGGTTACAGACACATACACAATAGACCAGTTTTGCATTGTCTGTTGCCGCTGACTACAATGATAACAGATTCAATTTGTATACAGCCTTAGACTCGTTTTGGTTTTAAATATTCAAAAATAATAGTGAGAGAGAGCGAGAAGTTACACCTCCAACAATAAACACAGCTGTAAATGGTGTAAAACTACATTGGCATTTAGGAATATTTAACTTCATGTTGAGGCTGTACAAATGAATCCGTTGTCATAGGAAGTCAGCGGCAACTTAAAATTCGAAACTGGTCTTTGCACCTACTTTACGGCCCATAAACGACCTCAGAACACAGCACCACAGCCAAATGGAATAATCTGGGCATTAATTTTGCTAAGAGTGAAAACCGGAGTACCTACTTGTGGAGCCTGGGATTCCATTCCAGGGTCTATCATTACACGCTTTTTTTATAAGAACCAGTACATTTTGCCGAGGCTCACTTGTTCTTAATTTTGTGGCGACTTTAGCCTCTAGTTGTTCTTATTTCTGTGAGCGGTTTTTATTGAAGAAAAAGCAAAATAAAATCAAGCATTGGAAAACGAAACCCCTTGAGCCACACATGTATTGTACGGCTGAATTTAGAGGCGAACAAGCTTCATTGTTTGTTGAGCAGTCTTTTCAGTGAATCTTTTTATGTTTTATGCTGTATCGCTAAGTTTTAGTCAATTTTCTTCCACAAAAACTTTTCTAGTTATCAAGCCCCAGCCTGAGCTTGTTCTTTTAAAAAGTGTTCTTAAATTTTGGCAAATTTGTGCCTCGTTGTTCTTATAAAGTTGTTCTTATAAACAAAAGCGCGCAGTGGAGGGTATGAGGGTATTGGCGTTGCTGGGGCTTTTGAGCTAAAGAGGTGAGAGGTTTGATTAGTACTGGGACCACACAAAGACAACTTCAGTGTCAGGTGTGTAAAACTGGTCGTTTTAGTTTGCCATTAGGCATATAGTTAACAAATAGCGCAGCGCGCCAGTGCTAAAATAGAAATTTCTACCCCACGTGACTCGGACAAACAGAGGCGTGTTTGACAAAAACGTCTATGGAAAAAGTAGCGATCTTGTAACTACAAGAAACGATTTTATTGTTAAGTTTCAAACAATAAGGTCGGTTCAAATATTGCATTATCGGCCACCCGATTTTACCTGCTTTGTTTATCTGAATCATGACGTAATACGCGCGCTGCGCTATAGATTCCATGTTGCCTTGCGTCTGTTCAGGAATAGATCACAGATGACGTCAAACTGTGGTAAGAAGGCACACAAGGCAATAGCCGAGTGTGTTACTGATGTTCTTACCACAGTTTGACGTCCTCTGTGAGCTATTATCGAACAGACGCACGGCAACATGGAATCTATTCATTTTATATAATAAGAAATTAAACTTTGTAATGATGACGTCAATCCTGCATCAGTCCTCTGATAGTTCATAGGCGAAAACCAATCAAACTGGGAGAATAACTTGGGTTATTATGATTTTGCCTAGAATGCAGGGACAGCCACATTAAGTTGTGAGTTTTATTCGGGGCAAACCACAAGGCATATCTACCAGTTCTACATAATTTAAAATTGAAATAAAACCATTCGACGGAACAATTTAAATTATCACATGCAATCGTTTCTGTGTTTGCATTACGTTGCTAACTACTATTTTTTTTTTGTTTTATTACAGTACTTTTAAGAACTTGAATGTTTTGATGTTCTGTAAACCATTCCTGTGTACATTGTGGGACCCCTTTCATTTTCTTAGTGCAACCTTTGTTTCATTTTTTTCAAAATGGTTCGCCGTTCTCTGACGTGCATATGAACGTTCGGTAAAACCTGGAATAACAGCTAAAATTAATATACAATTGCCAAGCTAAATGCTTTTACTGTCCTAAGTAGCCCATTGGAGCCGGTGCTTATCTTCGGTTTATGAAGTGTTAAAGGAGAACTAAAGCTAAAATTGACTTTTTATTGTTTAAATATTTAGGCATAAGTGGAACAAATAGCTATATAAACTTTTTTTAAAGCGTTAGCTGCAAGAGCAGTTCAGAAAAAAAAACTGATTAAGGTTTTGCAACAAATCAACAAGATTTGGTCGGCGGCTCAATATTTGATGTCAGCGGTTGTATATGACGTAGTTACGATATTCAGAACTTTAAAAATATGGTTCCCAGAAAATAGGAAAAAGCAGAGAGGTTCAACCATACCAGTACGAACCAACATACGCACAGGGGGAACATATCGACTTTTTCATCGTCGTGCAGCCACATTTTAAAAGCTCTGAATATCGTAAACTACGTTATATACAACCGCTGACATCAAATCTTGTAATTGCATCTTGTCTGACTTATATTTTAATAGACTTGCATTGTTCCAAAGCCCTAGGGTATTTGATGCAAATTATACCATATATTACCACAAGGGAATTGAGCACTTGATCGGTCCGGTGGGCGGGGAAGTGACTGTGCATAACAGTAAAAAACGTGTACTGCAACATGTAACATTATTAAGTCCTAATTAATGGAACACTCGAAACAATATCGACAAATGAGACAACCCGCTCATCTCAAGAACCAGAACGTACCACGTATTGCTATTAATACCACAAATTTCTTGTTCCTTCTTATTTCATTCCACTAGTTTGCGGTAGCTACATTTACTAATTTGTTTTAAAATTTATACTTCTTAAGTACAACAAATATTTTTTTTTAAGTTACAAGAATTGGTGTCTGTTTTACTGTGCCGAGTGTAGCTAATTAAGGAATTGATTTCTTCACATTTTTGTGAAACTCCGGCTTTATACAACATATTGATGATATTACCTGGCAAAAAATGCATTTGAGAGAAAATTATATCGAACGTTGACTATATAAAGTAAACTGATCTTGGTATCAAGGTAAATGTGTAGTCACGTTCTATCTATCCAAAGTCCTTTTACAAACATACGTAAACTGATAAAGGAAAAGTTTATCACGTGGGCGAACAGACCAAGGTACCACGCCTTAGTCATGTCGTCATAGTGAGCTGAGAAGGGTCCGTTGACTGTCTTTTTTACTCATCAGCATCATGACCTTGTTTTCACATGTCACGATTTTTTTTGTTACGAAAAATTTCACGTAATTTATGTTATTTTAGTTATGTTGTGATGTTCTTGATTATCACTCCATCTCACATAAACTAAAACTGCGCAAAACTAAAAATTAAGAAAGAACGCGGAACCTTCTCATCAAACTCGACACCTTTCATTCTGTGTAAAACTAAAGGAATTGACATTTGGTATGCGTAACTGTTTCATTGTATCTGCCTTGGAGACAAAATGAAAATGAAACGATAGTGCTTTTAAAAGGATTCGGAAATGGCTGTTTATTGAGGTGCTAATAATAGATGACCTCTAAGAAATAAGTTATGGCGTAGTGATAGCTATTATCAACCACTCGTGACAGACTGATTGTAACCTGCTGATGCGTATACAACTATTGTGCGTAGGCAAAAAGTTCCAACCGAAGATATTATATCTAATCAAAATAACCTGAATGCCTTATTACAAGACCAACATATAACTCAAATTAGTTTATGTTTTATCGATCTATTGATGAAGTTAGTTTTTATGGTTTCATATTACATATATTTTTACTTGGTGAAATTCAGAAGTTTGAAGTTTGCAGAATCTTCACCATGTAAAACTGTTTGTAGTCGATTAAAATTTATCGTGATGCTTTCGTGTTCCGGTATACTCACCTCTGCTCTTTTCTTAACATACAATAACACACCTCTTTCTCTCCCCGGAAATTCGAGTTCACTTAATACTTGAATCTGGTACTAACTGCTTCTCAACATTGACTAATTAATATTCCGGCGGAAAACGGCTGTGCAGGAGAAGTAACGAAAGAAATAAAATTGTTTGTTAAATAAAATAAGTATTAAATTAAGAGACAGATAAAAAGCGCTCTTGATTGTGTCTTAAAATAATCCAGGGTCAGTCTTTACTAAACATTTTAAATGCATAATTAAATGCAGCACTGAGAAGCCGTTTTGAGTCGTGCGGTTTGATTATTTCGCAACACTGAGCTAATCAACATAACAACAAACGCCCACGTGTAATCATGTCAGAGCTCTACGAGTTCCTGCATTGCTTCATACTGCTAACCTTGAATAAACCTTCAGAGTATTACGTTCTTGCCGGTGGAACTAGTTCAATGAAATAAATTATTTAAAGTTATCGCTGGTGAATATGATTGCCAAGCTATTTCTAGCGACTCCATACCGCGTGCAACCAACGCAAATCGTGAACAGAGAGAGGCCCAGAATAAAATGCAGTTTAGAACACATTTTAACGTCGCCATATGGTTTATTTGCAAATATTTTCCCCGTAAATCTTACCTTGCTTTTGCTAATAGTACTCCTTGTGAAACCGATAGTCCGGACTCGTGTCTGTTAAGATGCACCGCAGACCGGAACATGAACTGTGTTTCAGAAATTGCGCAATGTTTTCTGTTGTTTAGATGATTGAATCTAGTCGCCACATTTACCTTAGTAGCAATTGCAAATCTTCCTCAATTAGAAACAGAACTTTTCTTTCTTCTTCAGCTATTCAGTCACACTAAATTACATTTAGGATGAGAGTTTGACAGAGCTTTACACTTTCACTACCGGAGTTAACATCGCGTGACTTAGGACTTTTGCAAAGTGTGTGATGGTCGACTAGCCATTACTTCGTTAAATCTTCAGTTTCCGGCGGAATATCGACATTTAGTCCATATTATTTCTTTTCAACAATCTAGGCACCATAAAAACTGATTTCAAAAGTTTGGAATATATTTTATGCTAAAATAAACATAAGAACTTAAATTTTTACCTAGTTTTACCGATCAATATTTGAAATTTGTTGTGTTTTTTTAAAAAATCATTTACATAGTTCTAAAGTGCGTGGGAGTATAATTCACGCGTGACCGAGTCGCAAAAGATCGTAGCGACCGTGTGTTTTAATGACAATTCATAAAAGAAACTAAAATATTTTATTATTTAATAAAACTATTACAACTTAAGATAAACTTAATTTTTAATAATTTGAACAGTTAAAATCTTATAAAACCTGCTTTAATCCCCATAAAAATTCAGTCAAAATTTCTCCGTCCTAGACTTCACCGGAAATGTCAAATATTCATATCCCACTGTGGTGTTGCCAAACATCCGGCGAGTTCAATCATGTATGGTGATATAGATTTAACTTCATTGAGTTCAGTCACCGGAAACTTACAAACGCAGTTAATTGGTCAACGGTAAATATTTTTAAGGCATCAGGCTTCCTGGCCAGCTTGGCAAATAAAGTTAGAAACGCTACCCAAGCGACATCGATTCATAAAGACGAACCCTTGGATGGTAAAAACACGCTGTTGAGATTTCAAAAAATCTTTGCAAAGACATCTTGTTTTTTGTATGGTGCAGGAGGGTATGGTGAACGTTAGAAGTTGTCCCCTGTCCTCAGCTGATGCTCTGTTTTACGATATGAGTTTCGATAAAGAGTTAGACACCTTTATTTTACCTCTAATCAATGACTTGCAACAAGGTAAGAATAATGTCAAAATATCGTGACTATATCATGTATGTGCAACCATGTTTTATAACGAATTTATAACTATTGAATTTTTAAAAAGGCACTCACATCAACGTCTTGAGCTGTACCTTTCTTAAGGCAAAGTCAATGTTCCGGCTATTGTTCCATATTTTATCTTAAATACTTTAAAATTCTCCTCAAAATTTTCCTTTAAACCGAAAATATCAAATTGAAAGAAATCTCTTATTTTGCGTTTGAATTAATGCTTAGAACTCAGAATACGGCCATCTTTTTTACCTGCTATTTTTCTTTTAAGGGTGATTTTTACACAAGGCGTGTTGAAGAAGGGTTTTTTGAAATCCTAAAACGGAAGAGTATTTTTAAGCGACATACACAAATTCTATATTGAGAATGTGTGTCGACAGATCATGTCCCTGCTGAACAATATGTTATGTTAGTTGTAAATTTATAGCAGTTTTAAGCGGTTACAATAACTTTGCTAGCATCATTTTTAACAAGCACAAGAAATTAACCCGCATATGGCTTGTCTTCAGACAATGAACAAAGTATAAACTATAACCTTTTCTTTTTACTGACATGCTTAGCTTTGCTGAATCTGTTCCGTACGAGCGTGAAGGGTGAGTGTAACGTTTGAAGAACTTTAGAGACGGTTAACTTCTTTTTTCTACGAAGCTGGCTCGCTGTGTTTTTACTCAATAGATATCAGTGATGGTTATCACTTAAGTGTAACATATCACACGATTTTATATGCCGCTGAATTGTTGACCTAAAAGTATGTCATAATATTTAGATAACTGAGTTAACTTTGCAGCCTGTGAACAATCGCATGGAGAAGTGTTCCGTTAGTGATTTTTAGCTTCCGAGCCGGAGGGGATAATAACTATTTGTAAGAAAAATACTTTAGATTGTTGTTCTTTCGTTAGAACAATTTTGTTCTGCAGTAGCAAACTTTTAAAGTGCGGAAAAAAGTTTTTATATGGAAAATGTTTTGCTAATATGTACGTTTTAATCAATAAATGAATAACTCTCTGGTTCAAATAGAGAAATAACATGTGATTCATTTCAAAATGGCTGCCGGTCTGACCGATACATATTCCGTCACTTTCCGTTGATATTATCACAGAATCGTTGATCACTCATGTATCGTATGAAATGCATATATAACAAATAAAGTTTCGTCAAGGTAATCAAGATAGATTAATTTTCGTTTCAAACGAGAAATCACGAGTTAGATTCAAAATATCAGGCAATGTGCTCGAAACTGAACCGCTTCTTATTCTTTTCAATAAAGAAATTTCTGTATGGCGCGTGGCTTATCAAACCAGAATAAGGCAAAATGCATTAAACAGTCAAGAATTTAATACAACTTTGTACACTGAGGCACAGTGAAAAGGTACTTACTGAGCTACGGAATTCGCTATTACATTCCTTGAACTTTAGTTTAAGACTGTGCTAATTTATCTGTCAGCTTTAGATGAAGAGATTGCACAAACTATTTCATATAATTAGAACACAATGTAGAACTAGTACTTTTCTGACGATTAGAACCCTCAGTGTACCTCCATACATGTTTTTTCAAAGTATCATTCTTGTTCTGCTGTTGATTTAAAACATAAAATTTCCGGGATTTTGTTTCAAAATTTGTGTATGCTCTTCACTGTTTCCCTGTTATCTCAAGATTCTCAAATCATCCTTCAAGTTTAAATTTTCAAAAAGAAATTATTTGCGCCTTATTAAAGAGAAAAAAAAATATTTTCACCATTTAGTCGTCTTTGAAACCATAGAGTCTCATGGACAATCAAGATATTAATTTGAAAATGAGAAAGTTTTAAAGTCTACTAAAATAAATGCTTTTAGTTTAGAGTTATGAATATCAAGTATTTTAATTTATGATATATAAAACACTTTATCGTGTTCCTGAACAGATACAATTTTCCTATTCATTTCCTTCAAGCCAAAGTATAGCAAATCATTTGAGTTATAACTAATCTATTAAGCAAAAATTAAATGGTGAGCAATACACTGTTGCACTGTAGATATAAAATGCTATTGGGGTAAGTGATTGAAGTTGATTTCACCCTGAGTGATCGAAGTACTTCCAACAATATTTTCTTTCCATATAAAGAAAAAGAAGCTCGTTCATTGGTTCTGATTAGTCACTTGATGAAATGGAATTGATGTAACTGAGAGGTAAATATCTTTTTTAATCAACTTAAGGTTTCGTTTAAAAACAAAAGTAATAAGACCATTTATTGCTCATATTACTAACTAAATAGCTGCACACAGTACAAAAACAGAAAAGACTTAATAGTCATAGACGGTAGAATTGGATACACGAGCTATGGCCGTTGCTTTAAAAAGCAGATATTTTTCTTTGCTTAAATTCTAGTTTCTGCTAGTGCTACTGTTTTTTTTGTTGCTGACTCTTTTAAAATAATTCTTTATACAGTTAATTGTTTCTTTTTTACTGAATTACAATTTTTCAAACAATCTGAGTGCCCTTAGATATATACTCAATTTCTTCCTCTTTTCTCATTCTTGCTTTATTTTTGTGTTTGATTTTGTTCTCTCTTGCTCTAGATCTTGCTCTTACTCTAGTACTTTATCTTGCTCTACTCTTGCTCTTGTTCTTGCACTTGTTTTTGCCCTCCTTCTTGTTCTAGTTTTTGTTCTACACGTCTTGCTCTTGTTCTCGCTTTTTTTCTAACTCTTGTTCTTGTTCTTGCTCTTGCTTTAGCTCTTTCCCTTGCTTTTGCTCTTGCTATTTCTCTTGCTTTAGCTCTTATTCTTATTCTTGCTCTTGCTTTTGCTCTTGCTCTTGCTTTTGTTATTTCTTTAACTCTTGCTCTAGCTCTTGCTCTAGCTCCAGCTTTAGCTCTTGCTGTTGTACTTGTTTTTGCTCTTGTTCTTGCTTTTGCTCTTTCCCTTGTTCTTTCTCTAGCTCTAGCTCTTGCTCTTGTTCTTTCTCTAGCTCTAGAACTAACTCTAGCTTTAGTTTTAGCTCTTGATCTTGTACTTGTTTTTCCTCTTGTTCTTGTTCTTGCTCTTGTTAATTCTCTAGCTCTTGCTCTGGCTCTAGCTTTAGCTCTTGCTCTTGTACTTGATCTTGTACTTGTTTTGCTCTAGCTCTTGCTTTAGCTCTTGCTCTTGTACTTGTTTTTCCTCTTGCTCCTGTTTTAAATCTTGTACTTGCTCTTGGTCTTGTCCCTTTTCTCCCTTTTATTCCTGTGTTTTTTTCTTGCTCAGTTCAGAAAGTTTTTCTGATGCTACTGTTTTTCTTGTTTTCATAACTAATTGCATGTTATTATTATTATTTTTCCTATTTGAATTCGTTTTATCAACTTTGCAAACTTTAACATCATCGTTGCTTCCATTATTTTTTTAAATTGACAGATAAATACTTACTGCTCGCGTGACCGCTATTTATTTATAAGGTTATTTATATATAAAGGCTTTTATAGGATTCAGTAAGAAATATAAGTTTCTTGATATGATTTCTTCTTTCTTTAGATTTTTAAACAAAAACAGCAATAACAGTTGACTCGTTTTATTGCAAATATTTTTACTTGCAATTTATGGCTGGTTTAGCAAGAAGTTTAAAAAGAGTAGAAAATATTTTGCAAACTAAATTAGTTACAGTTTAATTATTTTACTGTAAATGGGATTGGTTTGACATTCAGTTTTATTTCCGTCCTGCATTAAGAGGAGAGCAGAACATGTTTAAAAAGTTTTACACACCCCTGCCGCGTCCCACGCATCAAAACGCATAGACGAAGTTGATTCTAAGTTGCAAAGTTTTCTTATCTTTTCTTTATTTTTTTTTATTTTTTTCTAAAAAAGAATACAAGCTTAAGTAGAAATGCAAAGAGTTTTTGAGTTAAGAGAGAAGGGTTATCAAGAACAAACAAAAGCACAAAGTAATTATTGGATTAAATGAAATTTTCGAAAAACCACCAGTCTTTTTTCTTGACTATAATAGGAAAGCTACAATAAAAGCTGCCAAGGAAGGGTCACTTCCTGTTCTGAACTTACGTAACCAGAACGTCTTCCGACCTGGAGTCAGTAGTATTTTATATGATGCTGATCCAACCTTTGAGATGATTAATCTGCTGTGGAAAGTTTTTCAAATAGGACTGTTGTTCAGCAATGAACATACCAACAAAAAAATGTTTTTCATGACCAATTATTTGTCACAACATTTTGACGTTGAGAATATAGTGCATTGTACTTTGGATAGAGTAGGTATGTACAGTATTGATCCTACAATTGTACTGTGTCAGTTCGTGTTGCATTGTATTGTACTAATATTCCGCGCTTTTAAATAGGAACCAGTAAATGTTGTCAAGAATCGCTGGTCTAGTTTTGGCTGCTTCAGCCTCAATTTGTTTTTACGTTTTTATTATTTTAACGAGCAGTTCTAATTGCAGAAAGAATGAAAATAGACACAAGACATTTGAAAACGAAACACCTCGCTCCACACGTGTTGACCGGTTGTGTTACGAGGCGAACTAGCTACTTTCATAGTACGTTTGTTAAACTGTTAATGCTCAGCTAAAATGAATGGTTAAATATTTTTGCTGTATTGCTATGCTACATTACGAGTTTCAGTCAAATTTCTGAAAAAAATTCTTTTTTAGTGATCGAGTCTCAGCCTGAACTTGTTCTTAACTTGTTCTTAGATGTTGACCAATTTGAGCATTGTTGATCAGTTAAGAAGGCGTGTGTGCATTGTGTAAAACGTTTAACAAACCCCTCGAATTGATGAAATTTTAAATGTATCTCAAAAGTTTTTTTTTAAATTTGTTCTCCATTTCAGAACCAGTCACCAGTTGCAGAAAAATCTTTTCCATTTAAGCTTCGTTGTTAAGTTAAAAACGCGCTTGTGTATTTTGTAAAACGTTTAAGTAACCGCTTTTGAAATATTGTAATCGTTAAATGTATTTCTGCCGTATTTTATTTTTCCTCCATTTCAGAAACGCTTAAAGAAAACTCAGTTCCAATTTGAGCTTCGTTGTTTAGATTAAAAAAGCGCGTGGGCATTGTGTAATACGCTTGACAAAACCCTTTTGAATTATTAAAGTTGTTAAATGTATCTCAACAGTATTCTATTTTTTCTCCATTTCAGAACCTCTTGAAGAAAACTCTTTTCTTGGAGCCATGTTCTCGGACCTCTTCGAGGAGCCACCACTTGAATCCCAGAGGCATGCGCAGCTGGCTGCGGTGAAAGACAGCAAAATGACGTGTGGCAGACACAGCAGACCGACAGCGTTTAATCCACTCTGGCAGCCTCATGGTCCTTGCAGCTCTCTTCACAATCACGACAATGAATCACGAACCGCCAAATTTTGTTCGATTGGGGAAACATGTTCCAGTGACATGACAATCACCTCAAATAGCGCGTGTTTCTCTTCAGCCGCAGAGGCAAAATGCTTTAGTAAAAATAGTGGAATTGCTTTTGAAGCCTTTTCTCCGCCGAGAGAAAGAACATTAAGTCAGCTAACGAGTGGTTCAGAGTTGGAGTGTGACCTTGAAGAAGACGATGCAATTCCAGTGGTACTGGATATAAAGAACCTGAAAAGTGTTTATCAGAAAAAGACACGAAAGGCAGCTACTGGATTTGAACATCGACTCGTCAACTCCCAAGTCAACATGACACTCACTGCGCAAGCTCAGATTAGATGTGTCAAGTGTCACGTACGCAGATGTCGGGAGGCGGCCAAAAGAACGCATGATACAATTGGTAAGGGGAACATGATATGATGTTATTATATGAATATTATGTAGGTTTATGCACTATTCCACTACTACTACTACTACTATTACTACTACTACTACTACTACTACTATTACTACTACTACTACTACTATTACTACTACTACTATCACTACTACCACTACCAATACCACAATTACTGCTGCTCCTCTTTCAATTCCTTATTTTTACCACTTAACTATCACTTATTATTAAGTCAGTTGGTTTGTTATTGTAGGTGCAGTAGGTTTGAAGCGCCAATCAACAGACTGCAGATTTACCGACCCGTTAGAGTTTGCCAAGACTGCTTCATTCGCTTGACCAAGGACCGTGTCTCTAGTACCACCAAAACAGTTTGACTTACAGCACGACCCCATACAGGGGTTCGAGTCCATAAAAATCCTTATGAATCCTACTAGCAACGATTGGCCTAATTGTAATTACTGGGTGTAAATCACAATATTGGGTCCCATACCATTCTGCCGAGTAATTTATTGGCACGACAATGAGTTGAAGCGGGACAAAACAGCCGAAGCTCGGCAGTTACCTAAAATTAATTTGTATAGAACAAAATCATCAGATGAAATTCGCTTGAGAGGTTTTGTTTCTGCGTTTAAAACGTTGGAGCAGAGATGCGATCAGAATGACAGTGCCAGTGGTCCAGAATTTGTTACTCCAAAACGTAACGTTTATTGCAACCGTGATGTAGAATTTGTAATGCTATCTATAGAGTAATGGTGCATTGTGGTATCACGGGGTTATGAAAACGAGATCAATTCGAAAACCGTGGAAATGTGTAGCAGTAGCAGTAAAATTGTCAAGGTGTTTTATAAAACAACCAAATTCATTTGATACGCATTTGTCACTCCAAATTCATTTCAACAGGAATTTGTCACTCTACCATCTTGGATTGAAAACGAGGCTGGGCAGGCTCAACAGAGAAAAGGTGTATCGTGGGAATGTTAAATCTTGTCGGTCGAAATCGTTAAAATATTTACTAAACGCGTAAAGTTCCGCGAAAGGGTTTGGGTTCTAGTACAGCCTCGATTTCAATCCAAGATGGCGGAAGGATGACAAGGATCCGTTGTCACATTCCGAAAAACAAATACAAATGAACAGTGAATGATTCTCCATCAACCGCTTGAAATTTTTGGCAAAAGAGAAATATGTATATTTATTATTTTAGAATAGAATTTCTATAGATTTTTTAAGTCGAAATTCTGTAAGAGAAATTTAGAAATAATTTATTTTTATGGATAGTTTCATTCGTTTGTTGAAGTTTACTGTGTTTACGTGGGTTTAATTTTTCTGACCAAATCAGTTACTTTTCAGTTTACGCATTTGGATGTAGTCCAGGGTCCAGTTGTTTGAGAGCAGATTAGCGCTAACCCAGGGCTAAATTTTAGCCCATGATTTTGTTTAAATCCTTATAGAGACTGATTTGAGCTGTTATTTTGTTTTCGTTTTACAATTGTTTTTTGGTGGAAAATCAAGTGTTAACCTTTATTTTCGAAAAGAATTTCTTCTGTATTTTTGCCTTAACTCAAGGTTAAAGTTAGAAAGTCTACGTGCAACCAAACCCGTATATTTATAAGTGTGTGTGTAGTATGAAGCCTTGACTTGAGGCAATTATAACAATGAAGACTCCAATTAGTTTATCTTCATTTGTGTATCGTTTTCAAGATAATACTGACGTGACCTAAAAGTCAAAAAAGAAATAATTACTAGATAAGTTGCTTCTCTTAGCTCTTCCTCAATAAAAAAAAGTTCAACGACGATATTTTAAATCATTTCTTAATAGCCCTAAGCCGCACCAATTTTATTGAGCACGGGAGAGGGGAAGGTCATCATAAGGTTTGTGTATTTATACCAAAGTTAAACTCGTACGTTATGCAGAAGTCAATGTTAATTTCGATTTTGTTCTTCCGGTATTTTTTCATGTACATAAAAAGTTTGATCACACGAGTGTTTCGCTTAATTTTAAAATTAGTTGCAAGTGTGGCACCTGCAAAATGTATCGAAGTTCCATGACACAGTGCCCGGGCCAAACGTCGAACTTCACATGTGCCGAATCTAATGAGCAAATTCTATTGTTCTACCTCATTTGCATTAGATTCGGAAAATGTGAAGTTTGACGTTTGCACCGGGCCTAAGACGAATGAAATTGGAGCTTTTTGAAAACACTAATTTGATTCTCAGGCCAATTAAGCCCTGGGTAACTCGCAATATTACTGACATTTTTTTGTAATTTCTCGTCGCATATTTGGTCGATTTCTATTGTCTAGGTTTCAAAATAATAGTTAGAAAGTAAACTATTATATTCTTTATCTTGTTTATTTAAATAGGAGGAATATTTGCAGATAAAGGAAAGGAAAGGAAAGGAAGGAAAGGAAACGTTTTGAACGAAACTAAATTACCGTATTTCCTCGAATAAACGCTGCGGCGTGCGGAAATTTTTTTGGGGGTCGGTTCCCGAACTCATCCCGAAATCACTTAGGAACCTGGCCTTTGCGTGGACAATCAATTCGCGAGCTTTCGTGTGTTCAATATGGCTGACTAGTCCTCACTAGTGTGGAGAGAAATCCAAAAGATGAAAGAGATTTCTCTATGAACAATTTCCCTCGCATTAGGTGAGTAACAACGACTTTCCATTACGTAATTCAACTTACTTTAGTTGCTAAAGTGTGCACGCGGGAATACTTCCCAACAAAATGACGTATTGGTGACGTATTCATACCTGTGTCGCGTCCCAGTCCACCAAATTATGGTGCCAAAAAATATAGGAAAATACGCTTTTTAAATTAAAACAGCCGTAACTCCTCGGTTTTTTATCCAATTTCATTCAAACTTTGCAGAAGTATGTTTTTTAAAACGATCTTTTTGAAAATCGAAAAACTGAATTCGTGTCATATGCTCTTTAAATGGGAAAAATGTGAAGTGCATGAAAAACAACAATTGTGTGTCTATTTCTGATAGACACTTTTTTAAAATTTCTTTCTGAGTGTTCGGAGGATTAGCATAAATTGTTTTCGATTTGTTTCAAAAAACAGACATAATAGCGTTAGTTATCGAATATCATAACGCGTTGGTTTTGAAACATCAGGATAGACATTCTGTTCTCGATATCTTAATGTTATTGATCATTTTATTTTTAGAGTTTGTTGATGTAACATGTAATGGGCTTCTGATCACATGCAATCGTGCTTACTTTCTTTTAAGCTGTCATTGATCACATTAAGCGGGAAAGCTCTTTAATGTTATTCGTGGCACCTTGATGTTTTTTGTTCATACTGTTTTTTAAAAAGTCTTTTTTTTCTCTTCTAAACGGAAAAAATACATTTCGTCTGATGCATTGAAAACATTTATTCAAGTTTCTATGTTGTATATTCGCAAGCAAGTATTGTTTTCAGAGTTTTTACAGTACCATCTGGAGCATTATAGAAAAACTGTCAATTTTTAAGTTAATGGCGGTGAAGAAACAAATTTTGACAAAACAGCTTTCATTGCCTCTACGGTGAAAAAAATAGCTTTACTGTGCCGTGTGTGATATAAGGCTGGATGGAAGTTAAAAACTTTGTTCATTTTCACAGTATACAAACCTAGTTTTTTTGCAGCTTGTTCGCATGAATATGGAAAACGGAAAAAATGCCATATTCATGTAAAACTGAGCGTCAGTGAGACGACAGAGGCTGACAACTTGAACAATAAACATCCATTTTGACCTCACGGCTTACTTCAAAACAGTCGAAAGTGCGGTATTCCGTAAATGTTTGAAAACAGGAACTTTTACTCCATTCTGAAATAACGCGACATATCGTAGGAATTATTTTTCGTGGTGGTTCATTAAGTAAGTATTATTGGTACATTACTCAAATAAGTTTCACAGTGTATTTTAAACAGGCAAGTATGATTTGGGCACAATTTTCCAGAAATTTTCAGTAAAACAGACAACTTTTAAAATTATGCAAGAAACAGACATACTTGTTTCTGTTCTCCAGGTATTATGAAAAAGTTTTCATTTCGATTATTTAATGGTATATTATTACTTCATACTTCAACTCAACTCCAAAGTTAGTTGTCAGAAAAAACATTTCTGAACTAAATGATTGGTATTAATGAACAAAAGGTTGCGGACAAAGTTAAACGAGTGGCCGTAGGGTATAAAGAGGAGCTGGCGTTTCGATCATTTCAGTAACTCTTCGTCACGGTAGAAACTTTCTGAACAATTCTAACAATGAGCTAGCTCACGCTCGAAACATCACTGTATCTCTCAATACACCACAGAGAGTCCAGCATAAAAAGTTCAAAAACTTTAGTTGGTTGTACTACATTAAAAAAGTGAATTAACAGTAAAAGACTTTTGTTATGCACAATAATATAAGAACACAACGTAATTGCTCGTGGTGTTTGTAATTTGTTCTGTAAAAATTACTCATTAACTGCTGGAGGAAAATCAAAAGAATTACTTTGATAATGTTTGAGAAACTGTCCAACTTACTCTTCTATGCTTTTATGACAGAAACGATTGTTACTATTTTATTTCAGAAAGTTTGAGACAATTTATCCCTCAAAAGGTGAAAAACGGTGGTTATATATAATTCAATTATTTGCAGTACTATTACATGTTTACGTGATAATTCGTGTTTCATACATTCTCGGACCATGTATTGTCCAAACAAGTCATATATCAGCTTTCAATTTTTCACGTCGTTTTCCCTTTGGACAGTGTAATGCTATGTTAGTTTTATACACATACGGGGCAAATCAATTTTTATCTGAGTAAATTTATCTTGCACTTAGAAATTTTGCCAACAATAAGAGCTCTCAAATTGTACTTATAAAGAAATTAAATGGGAAAAATATGAAGTGCGTGAAAAACATAAATTGTGTGTTTATTTCTTATAGAAAATTTTTTAAAATTGTTTTCTGAGTGTTCGGAGGATTAGCATAAATTGTTTTCGATTTGTTTTAAAAAGAGCAGACAAAATAACATTACTTATCGAATATTATAACGCGTTGGTTTTGCGGAAACATCAGGATAGACATTCTGTTCTCGATATGTTAATGTTATTGATCAGTTTAGAGTTTGTTGATGTAACATCTAATGGGCTTCTGATCACCTGCGATTGTGCCTACTTTCTTTTAAGCTGTCATTGATCACATTAAGCGGGTAAGCTCTTTTTAAAATGTTTTTCGTGACACCTTGATGTATTTTGTTCATACTATTTTTAAAAAGTCTTTTTTTTCTCTTCTAAACGGAAAAATATTCATTTCGTCTGATGTATTAAAACATATATTCAAGTTTCTATAATGTATATTCGCAAGCAAGTATTGTTTTCAGAGTTTTTACAGTACCATCTGGAGCATTATAGAAAAACTGTCAATTTTTAAGTTAATGGCGGTGAAGAAACAAATTTTGACAAAACAGCTTTCATTGCCTCTACGGTGAAAAAAATAGCTTTACTGTGCCGTGTGTGATATAAGGCTGGATGGAAGTTAAAAACTTTGTTCATTTTCACAGTATACAAACCTAGTTTTTTTGCAGCTTGTTCGCATGAATATGGAAAACGGAAAAAATGCCATATTCATGTAAAACTGAGCGTCAGTGAGACGACAGAGGCTGACAACTTGAACAATAAACATCCATTTTGACCTCACGGCTTACTTCAAAACAGTCGAAAGTGCGGTATTCCGTAAATGTTTGAAAACAGGAACTTTTACTCCATTCTGAAATAACGCGACATATCGTAGGAATTATTTTTCGTGGTGGTTCATTAAGTAAGTATTATTGGTACATTACTCAAATAAGTTTCACAGTGTATTTTAAACAGGCAAGTATGATTTGGGCACAATTTTCCAGAAATTTTCAGTAAAACAGACAACTTTTAAAATTATGCAAGAAACAGACATACTTGTTTCTGTTCTCCAGGTATTATGAAAAAGTTTTCATTTCGATTATTTAATGGTATATTATTACTTCATACTTCAACTCAACTCCAAAGTTAGTTGTCAGAAAAAACATTTCTGAACTAAATGATTGGTATTAATGAACAAAAGGTTGCGGACAAAGTTAAACGAGTGGCCGTAGGGTATAAAGAGGAGCTGGCGTTTCGATCATTTCAGTAACTCTTCGTCACGGTAGAAACTTTCTGAACAATTCTAACAATGAGCTAGCTCACGCTCGAAACATCACTGTATCTCTCAATACACCACAGAGAGTCCAGCATAAAAAGTTCAAAAACTTTAGTTGGTTGTACTACATTAAAAAAGTGAATTAACAGTAAAAGACTTTTGTTATGCACAATAATATAAGAACACAACGTAATTGCTCGTGGTGTTTGTAATTTGTTCTGTAAAAATTACTCATTAACTGCTGGAGGAAAATCAAAAGAATTACTTTGATAATGTTTGAGAAACTGTCCAACTTACTCTTCTATGCTTTTATGACAGAAACGATTGTTACTATTTTATTTCAGAAAGTTTGAGACAATTTATCCCTGAAAAGGTGAAAAACGGTGGGTATATAAGATTCAATTAGTTGCAGTACTATATTACATGTTTACGTGATAATTCGTGTTTCATACATTGTCGGACCATGTATTGTCCAAACAATTCATAAATAAGCTTTCAATTTTTCACCTTGTTTTCCCTTTGGCCAGTATAATGCTATTTTAGTTTTATACACATTACACGTCAAATTAATTTATATCCGAGTAAATTGATCTTGCACTTAGAAATTTTGCGAACAATAAGAGCTCTCAAATTGTACTTATAAACAAATTAAATGGGAAAAATATGAAGTGCATGAAAAACAACAATTTTATGTCTCAGTTTCTTAAAGACACTTTTTAAAATTGTTTTCTGAGTGTTCGGAGGATTAGCATAAATTGTTTTCGATTTGTTTTTTGAAAAAACAGACAAAATAACGTTACTTATCGAATATTATAACACGTTGGTTTTGCGGAAACATTAGTATAGACATTCTGTTCTCGATATGTTAATGTATTGATCATTTTAGAGTTTGTTGATGTAACTTTTTTAATGGGCTTCTGATCACCTGCGATTGTGCCTACTTTCTTTTAAGCTGTCATTGATCACATTAAGCGGATAAGCTCTTCAGTGTTTTTCGTGACACCTTTTTGTTCATACTTTTTTCAAAAAGTCTTTTTTTTTCTCTTCTAAACGGAAAAATATACATTTCGTCTGATACATTAAAACATTTATTAAACATTTATTCAAGTCTCTATGTTGTATATTGGCAAGCAAGTATTGTTGTCAGAGTTTTTACAGTACCATCTGGTGCATTATAGAAAAACGAAAACAAACCCTTAAGGTTATAAAGCTTTTAACTGTCAATTTTTTAGTTAATGGAGGTGGAGAAACCGAATTTAGACAAAACAGCTTTCAGTTTCATTGCCTCTCAACGCTCATGGCTGTTAGTGAGCTTGTAGATGGTGAAAACAATAGCTTTAATGTGCCGTGAGTGATATAATGCTGGATGGGAGTTAAAATTGTATTGATTTCCAGTACAATTTCTCAAACTGTGTTTTTTACAGCTTGCACGCGTGAATATGCCGCAAAACGGAAATAATGTTAAGTGAATGTAAAACACAAAGGCCAAAGCGTCAGTAAGACGACAGAGGCTGACAACTTGAACAATAAACATCCATTTTGACCTCACTTACTTCAAAACAGTCGAAAGTGCGGTATTCCATAAATGTTTGAAAACAGGAATTTTACTCCTTTGTGAAAGAACACGGCATATCGTAAGAATAATTTTTCGCGGTGGTTCATTAAGTAAGTATTATTAGTACATTATTCAAACAAGTTTCACAGTGTATTTAAACAGTCAAGTATCATTTGGGCACAATTTTCCAGAAATTTTAAAGCAGACAACTTTTTAAATTATGCTGGCAAGCAACGGATATAAGCAACGGATATAATTGCTTCTGTCCTAAAGTTTTTATTTCCATTTATTATGGTATATTAGCACATATATAGTTGAACTCCAACTCCGAATTTAGTTTTCAGAAAAACATTTTTGAAGCCAAACGGTTGATATTAATCAACTCGGTTGAAAAAATAAAGTGGTACTGGCCTTTCGATCATTTAAGTTATACCCTTCAATTCGTCACAGCAGAAACTTTCTGGACAATTCTAAAAAAGGGGTAACTTTGAAACCTCACTGTATCTCTCAATATACCGCAACGAATCATTGAACTATCTATAATTCTAAAACTTTAGTTGATTGTGTTACATTGAAAAGATATATTAAGAAACGATCGGAGTAAGAACTAGGCAGGTCAACGGCAATGGAATGCAGAAAGATGCTAATTGCGATATTGTTAAACCGTTAATCTCATTAGCTAAACTTTAAAATTCGACCATATCTTCATAAGTAAGCTAATTTCTTTCTTTCCAGTTCACTCATTCATTCCCTTCTAGTTGAAACATTGT
>JAOCPT020173669.1:12500-13919 GCA_026546935.2 Palythoa grandiflora | reverse complement strand
ATTTCGTACAAACGAGTACACTCCCTCAAAGACATGCTTGTCAAAGCAAAACTTAATCACAAAGTAAAGCAAAGTATAGGAGTAATGCAGCAAAATATGAATGATGTAAGCGAAGCCGTATAGCATGTCACCCCACCACAACATACAAGATATTACAGCCGTTCGCAGTAACACGTATACGATCCCGGAGTTTGTTTCAAATGTCGCGACTGGTTTTCAAACGCCATGTCGATACATGGCGCCAAATACAATGCCGGATGGCCGTTTACCATTTGTACGAAATGGATGAAGAGTAATGGTACAGGCCGCTTACGATTTGCACAGAAAACCGGAAGTTTTAGTCAGAAATTCAAATGAATTTGGTGGGTTTTTTTGATAAATGGCCATTCTACAGGATTATTGGCAGATCAGTTTCGAAAATGGATGTAGTCTGTATTTTCCACGCATCAAAATATCTTTAGACAAAATAATCAGTTCATTTACATCTAGTACGGGTGCATTTAGTTCATTTTCAGGAAGTGGACTGGTTAAACAAACTGACCGTTGGCATTAGCAAATCGTTAAGATTGAGGATGCAAAGCGGCAAATTCCATTCTTTGCCTATTAAAGGAACTAATTGAACGGAACTATGATGTATGGAAGAGGCCTAGTTGCACGCTGAAAAAGAGATTTCCGTATAACATCAAACTGTGAGAAAATATAAACAAACTCTTCAGTCTCCTAAAAATAAAAATCGATGGTCCTAGTGAAAAACAATTCGGACGCTAAAAATTTTCGGACGGATTAATATTCGGACAAAAATTCCGTCCGAAATTTTTTGATGTTAATGCAACCTCAAAACTATACAGGCCGATCGGCATATATATCTTTCTTAAGAAGAAGGAGCCGGGGATACGAGGAAGAATGGGGGGTGGGGGGGGAGGGTAATGAGAACTATTTTTTTTCTCTTTAAGGTTTTAGTATCTTTTTTCTACTTGTCTCAAGTTTACCAATCCCAGTCCCTCTTAAATCATAAACAACAGTCCATCTTCAACCTCTCTCAGCCGTTCCAGTTCAGTAGTTCCTGTTTCGCGTGAATGGAAGACGGAACTCATTTATAACTACAGTCCGGCTTCAGATTTGTCGTGTCGCTGTCCTGAGACCGACCTACGCGCATCTGTTGAATTGACGCTACTCAGCGCAACTCTGATTCAACAAGCATTGCTGCTGAGCTCACTGTTTAAATCTAGTACATTTAACTCTGAATTACGTAAAAATTCAACGAGTGATTTCTTCAAAAAGGATCCGTTTTAAATACGTCTGGAAACAGGAAGTCAAAATAAAATTTTAACTCTGGGGTAGTGCCAATCGGTTTTTGAATCACTGGTCCGTTATTGGTGCATAATAATTAATAACAGGACAGCGTAGCGTTATATTCGT
>JAOCPT020173669.1:0-7500 GCA_026546935.2 Palythoa grandiflora | reverse complement strand
GGTGCCTCCCTCTCGTTGCCTTAACTGAAAAGTTCCCAAGTTCTGTCGGTCATACTTAGTTATACAAGAATCTATAAACAAAGCCTGGATTCTCTTTTTATACGTATATAATAGTAGCCAAACTACCTTCGACGCGTTGTGGTTGCAAAAATATTAATACTCACACATTTTTGTATAAAACTGTCTCGCAAAATATTTTGTACGAAAGCAGAAAATGTAAAGTGAACATTAGCTATGTAATTATTAAAACGCCTTCAAATGAAATCACGATGAATAACACAGTTGAACTATGAATGGTTTTAGTTGATGGCTAAAAAATGTTTGAATAAGACGAGTGTCTACTTAAGTTTGTTTCATTTCGAAACCTCTATGTATGGCTTATTTGCAGTTTCTTCAGAGCTGCTAAACTAAAACGTTTACTTAACACAGAATGATGCTCTTAAGACCACCTCTTCATGTAATTTAGGGACCTGTGATTTAATTTTATGTATTGGCTTTGGTGGCTATGGTGTAAAATTACAAAAAGTGCAGAACTGTTTAGTTTAACGTGATTGTACACGGGTCACTGAAGGTCCCAGTACGACCGTATTTGTCAACCGCTCGTACCATAAAATGGTATTTATTGCCCGAGAGAAACTGGGTCAGCGTACAGGCCATGGGCAGCGGAAGGGCTTTCACCACGCCGATTTTCTTCCAAGGATTTGGCTGATTTGAATTCGAGCTGTTATCTTGCAATGCGAACAACTGGTAACTGACAATCTGAGCACAACTGTCTTCCATTTGCATGTTCCACGACAATACAATGCCACTCATTACAACAGCAATAGAAACAGTTGGTTTGGGAGGACGTTCTTCCGTTATGTTAGCTGCTTCTACTGGCGACTGTACTTCTGAAGGGCGATCGTCCGTTGTGGGGCTTACTTCAAGAGTTGGTGGAGTAGTTTTTTGTTGTGGTGGCCTCACAAGCTGAAGACTTGGTTGGGGGGGACGTGGGGGGCCCCGAGGCCCTGGTGGATGTCCTGGTGGTGGTCCCTGCGGAGGACTTTGCTGAAAGGTCTGGAGGGGTCCACGTTGTTGAGTTGGCACTTGCGGAGCAGCTACGGGAGGTCCCCGTAAAGTTACAGGGGTTTGGACTGATATTGGTGGTCCACGAATCATCCCTTGCTGAGGGATTGGTGGAGGAGCCCGTGGTGGCACAGGATGCAGACCCTGTGTCATAGCCCGAGGTATTACTTGTGGGTGACCCTGAAAGTTTGTCGGCGGTTTATAAGGGCCCTGTGGGGGTGTTTGCTTTTCAATGACCATCTCTGGTCTCGGTGGAATGCGAGATGGGGTAGCGTGAATGAAACGTGGATCAAGAGGTTGAGCAGCTCGAATAGGTTGCATAACCGCACCTGAAGCTATCGGAGGTGGAACCAATGGAGGGGGGTGAGATTGAGGACCTCCGGGTGAAACGTTGACCCGTTGTGTTGGAGCTATTTGTGCTCTCACTTGTGGGATTCCCTGAGGTCCGGCCTGTGGTTGAACAAGGGTGTGAGCCTGCGATATCTGCATAGCTGGCTCGACAGAATTTATGGGCTGCGAGGCAGTATATACCACCTGCATTCCCATTTGAGGTGCTGGAGGCCGTACCGAGGAATATACAACACGAGGACTATCATAGGGGGGAGGGGGGCGAGAAAGGGGGTTACTGACAAGTGTCGGTGGCTGTGGATGAACAGTTGCTGTGACAGGTGCAGGGCGGCTAGTTGGTATAGGTCCTGTATTGCGCAGCATTATAGATGATGTTGTCTGAGTGGCTGCGGGCCCACTTGGTGCATACGGTTGGCTCTGTGATACCCCTTGTGATACCCCTTGTGACACCAATGGGGGCACTCGAACTCCGCTGGACACATGCTGTACATGTTTACCAGGAATTTGATGCAGCTGGGTACTACTACTTGGCTGAGTTGGTTGAGGAAACGAGCTGGATGTCATACGGGTAACTGGAGACACCGAGGGTTCATTTGCTGCTGTGCTGGATGGTCGTGTTACAGCAGGCATTCTAGTCTTGGCTACTCTTGACCCAGAAAACTCCTATAAAAAAAATCGTGTGGTAAACGTATTAACGGATTTTCTCTGTATCGTAAAACTTTCACCTGATATTCAAAGATTTGGTCTAACCTTTGGCCTCCAGCCTCGTAGACCATTGAATCGTGGTCAATTCGGCCTCGAGGTCTAGTTGTTAAATATATAATATTTAACACACACTATACACTATATAATGTTTAAGAAATAGAAAACTCGGCATTTTTCCGTGTCTCCATAGAGTTATAGAAATACAAGTGAAAGTCTGGGAGAACGAGAAATAACAAGTGGCTCATGTTCCCACGTTATTTTGAATTCTCACTAATCTCCACAAGTGTTTCTATAACCCTATTGAAACACGGAAAAAAATATCCCACACAAACTAAGGCATTTTATTAACTTTATCAAAGTTTAAATTCCCCCTAACCACATAATGACGTGAATATCGGACTATGTTTACAATAAACACGGCTGTCAGACAATCATTGCGTGCTTTATATAAAAATTTGTCTTATAAATAATGCCCAATGTACAGTACATAATGTACAATATATTTCTCTTTGTTCTTCTCCTTTTAACCAATACCATCATCAACATTATCATTATTCTTATTAGAATAATTTTATGTTATTATTATTACATTATTATTATTGTTGTTGCTGTTGTTGTTGTTAATATCATCAATACTATTATTATTTATTATTATTATTATTATTATTATTATTATCATTATTACTAATGATAATAATAACAACAACAACAACAATAATAATAATAATAATAATGACATATTCCCTACCCCCTGGTCTTCTGTCTGGATTTCTTTGCACTTTCGTTCTTCGACTTTCTTTTTCTGCTTGCTCAAAATATCCTTCAAAGTTTCCTCCAGTCTTTCCGAGTAGGACCGCAGCTCTCTGTTTTCACGCTCAAGGTTCTCTATTCTGCCTTGCAGCATAATCGTCTCAGGTGTACCAATGAAGGCCTTCTGCATCTCCCGCATTCTTTCAGAAACAAGAGTTTTCAACGCCTGTGTAAGGGAGAAGAGCTCCATATACATCACTATGTATAAAGTGAACCATTCCTTAGCAGCCATAGAAGAAATGTTTGTGTTGAAACAAGCTTTTTTTCTCAGAAGAAAAAACTTCTGAGTCCCCAACGGGAATCGAACCCATGACCCTCTGATTACCGGTCAGACGCTCTGCCCACTGAGCTACAGGAAATCGCCCCTTAGCAGCCTGTTTAACGATACCCAAGTTTGCCTTATATCTGCTTATTCCTAGACTTGAACACGTGAACACAGGAGGTTCTGTTATAAAAAGAAAGGCCCGGGACCTTGATACGTTCATTTGTCGCAGAATTATCATCTCACACTGTGTGCGGTGTTCAAAAATCTTGGTTACATGAAGATCAGTTGCGACATAATAACATTTAACAAAGTCGCGGTAAAAACTGAATTAAGCTTGTAAATAAGTAAACAAAGGCAGCTTTCTCTAGAAATAATAGGCTCTAAAAAGAAATCGAAAAAGGAAAGCTAGAATCAGTTTCGCCCGTGGTTTGACCAGCTTAGAATTTAGTATCTTCCTAAATGTAAAAATCATGAATTTTACCTATATCTTACTACTGCTACTGCAATAGACAAAGACTTCTCGTTCTACTTTTAATTCCGGCCTAAAATTCACTGTAATGCTGTCAATCTTCCGGGTTTTAGGGATGTATTTCAATTTTGCGTCCCAAATAATTTTTTTGTGTAAAATACGTAATTTTCTGCGTTAATGAAATCCTTGGTTTTATACCGGATTATAAGTTGATTTCAATTTGTAGCGGGTTGTTTTTTGCGTATGGAAAAACTGGGTATAAAAAGTAGTATCCCAAGTTCGGATATGATGTCAAGTGTCCGTTCTTACAACGCACAAGTATTCCCCGTAAAACTTTCAGTAAATAGTTTTTTAAAAAAACTATTCAATGCGTCGGCGAGTAGATACAAACTTGAAGTAATGTAGATAAACAAATTATCATCGCCGTGGAAATTTATTGAAGGCTGACGTTTCGAGCGTTAGCCCTTCATCAGAGCTTTCACAAATTTGCTTAGCGATGATAATTTTTTTATCTACATTACTTCAAGTTTGTTTAAAAACTACACTGAAGCTTTCAACAGTTTGACTGCTGTCTTCAACGGGTAAAAATGTGAAAAGATAAAACTGTAAAGAGTGTACATAAAAATAGACAAAATCAATAAAGATAAAAAAGAACCGTAAGTTATAGCAGATAATTAAGTAAATAATACATGCTTTCAGTTTTGTTGTTTTTACTGCTACTGCAATTTGGACCATTTTATCGATAATTCTGTATTAAACTAAACATTAAATTGGTGCAAATATATACGAATTTAGTCTTGTTGTGTTAAATCTCTCACTCCGTTAGCGTTCACTTTTCAATACTCAAAAATAAAATTCGTATCGATCATGTATGTACACTATTTAACTATTTTTGTACTTTGTAGGTCTTCGTTAGCTCTAACTTTGATTTAACAGCTTGAGGTGTAAAAATTATTTGAATTTTATGTTTTTCCTCATGAAGATAACCCTCGCTTGGTATTTACAATTCCAAATTATGTTTTTAGTCAAACAACCCACGTTTCTTTGCCCAGTAAACGTGTAAACTGTTTCCATTTTTTTATGAGCAGAAAAAACGTGTATATAAAGACGACTGTCTGTTTACCTTCAACAGGAACAGTGTGAGAAGGAAATGAAAGATTTTGTTGATGAAGTTGCGACTAAGTTGTTTGAACACGTCCACAAGACAAAAAGAGGCAAGGAAAGTTCCTCAACAATTGCAGATTGTGTGGTGGCGTTTAATGAACGAATCGATAACATCCTCAAAAGCGGTGACTAGAGTCAATTGTATTTATAGCGTTTCATCTTTACCATTTCGTGGGAATCTAATTTCCAAATTTCCTTCATTGAAGTGTAGTAATTATACTTTTGTAGCAGAAGTCAAAACAAATTTTGTTTTCTATAGTATTTCCAGTACGAAAACAAAGTGAAGGAGTTTGTGCCTAATGAATATTTCAGCGCCGGCCAAAATTGGATATGACGTTTTTTCAAATCCAATAAATTTCAGATAATCAATTTTCAGTTCATATGAACTGAGAAATAATACTTTTTTAACAATGGATTTAAGACGTTTTTAACAGATCAGATCTGACTTGTTTTTTGTGTTTTTATTTTGTTTTTAAGATCTTATAGTATTTAGATAATAGAATTTTATAGTTCAAACTTACATTTAAAATGTAGTTTTCGACTAATAAGCTGTTGGCTGTAGAGATTATATTCAAAATTATCCACTTTAAAGAAAAAGAGTTTAGCTCGTTTAAAACTGCGAGAATCATTTCCTTATCTTTCTGCACGTGGAATATTGTGAATGTTTCCAAAGGGTCTGAATATTAGCAGATTGGCAGTAAATCTCAAAAAAATGGCCACTAAACATGTTTCGGCAAGTCGCTTGCCATCGTCAGTAGTGTATAACAAAGCTAGTTGGAAGTGCTATATAGTTAATCAAAAATGCTAATTACACGGTGTTTTTTGAGAGTTTACAAAAATAATTTTAGATTAACATGATTAATGAATCTTGATGAACGTAACTTTTGGTATACAATTTAATAAAAAAGCTAACTGTATTAGACAACGTTTCGTTGCCATCCCGCGGCAACATCAACTAAATGTAAAATTTTTCTCTGTATGCTAATATAGTAGAAAACTATTCGACTGTGATACAACAATAGGATCTATAAGTAAAATAACAATCGCTTACTGAAAACAAAGACAAACTCTAAACAAAAGAACAAAAATTATGACTGGACAAATCCGGACTGTTTTATTGCAGTTGAAGTATATATAACCAACTATAAGCAAGAACACCATGTATACATGATTTCTTTTGATTGCACGCTTTTTGTTATAAGAACCAGTAAATTTTGCTGAGGCTCATTCTTAATTTTTTGGCGATTTCAGCCTCAATTTGTTCTTAAATTGTTCTTATTTGTCTGAGCGGTTTTTAATGAAGAAAAAACAAAATAAAACAAGGTATTGGAAAATGAAACGCCTTGCCCCACACATGTATTGTACGGCTGAATTTAGAGACGAACTACCTTTATTGTTTATTGAGCAGTCCTTACCGTGAATCTTTTTATGTTTTATGCTGTGAGGCTAAGTTTTAGTAAATTTTGTACCACAAAAACTTTCTTAGTTATCAAGCCTCAGTCTGAGCTTGTTCTTAGATTTTTCTTAAATTTTGGCAAATTTGAGCCTCGCTCTTATAAAGTCGTTCTTATAAAAAGGGGTGTACTTCATTAGATTCGTTTTTATCTTTTAAACGAGTCAAAACTTACTTCAATAACAGTTTGTTGATTGAAAACTCACTTTTCGATCTGAGACAAAACTACCTTGCTTGAAGATTCAAACAATCGTTGTCACGACCGTCAAATGATTAGTTAGTTAGGCCCTAACTTACGTGCGCCTAATCTTAGATAACGAATTCTACTGCTAAGCACTCATGCAAGTTCGTTTGTAAAAGGGGACATTCACTTCAATCCAATCTCAGCTAGTTAGAAATAGTTTATTAGTAGCCGTACTACTGTAGATGGGTTTCTTGTACTAAAACTGAGTGGATTTACAAAGGGATAAAAACTCAGGCTCGTACGCAGAAGGGGTGTGATGGGTGGTACGCACCTCCCCCCCAAAGGATTGAGTGAACATTTTTGTATTAGTTTTCATTAACATTCACACCTGGACTTTTTTGTTTTCGGGTGTTTTTTGAAAGTGTGTTGAGAGCAATCGGTGAGCGAAATGTTTTATATTACCTGTAGCGTTTAATTTATCTTTGTCTTTACAGTTACATATAAACTGGTCCTATTTATTGTATTTTATTTTTTGATCTTAACTGAAGTGTTGGATTATTAGTAAGAACTGGGCTATATGTGTTGCAACAAGATTATTGAAATTTTGTGAAATGGTAACAACAACAACAACAAGAAAATGTATTTTTCCACCACTTAACATTTAACAAAATAATTTCACATGAATAGATTATGCATCTTACGATGGATGAGGGTTTCCCGAATAACCACAAGGGTAATTAAACTACCGGGAAGCCCTTTGGAAAATGCTGGAAAACTCCTGTAAAGTCTAAGAAGTTTAATTTCGATTAAGAATACAATACTGGCTTCCTGATTAAACGAGCAACAAAAGTAATGAATTCAATTTAAAATAGACGCTTTTTATAAGAACTAGTAAATTTTGCCGAGGTTCATTGTTCTTAAGTTTTTGGCGACTTCAGCCTCGATTTGTTTTTAAATTGTTCTTATTTCTGTGAGCGGTTTTTATTGAAGAAAAAACAAAATAAAACAAGATATTGGAAAATGAAACGCCTTGCGCC
>JAOCPT020172779.1:0-13920 GCA_026546935.2 Palythoa grandiflora | reverse complement strand
CGCTAAGTTTTAGTCAATTTTCTACCACAAAAACTTTCCTAGTTATCAAGCCTCAGCCTGAGCTTGTTCTTAAATTTGGGCAAATTTGAGCCTCGTTGTTCTTATATATATAGTTGTTCTTATAACAAAAGTGTGTCAGCAAAGGATTATGATGGAATAACATTATCGAATACGATCTTCAAGGTTATAAATGCAAGTTAAGTATTGCGAGAGAGAAGCCTCTGCCGCGGATACCGGTGCAGTGCTCTACCATTGAACTAAGCTATGAAGCCACGTCTGTTTGGAGCAGGTCAATTCTCGTGGGTACTTCTATATGTCACTTAAATCGAACAATAATTGTTGTGGCAGATTTTGTACTGCTGCGCGGTTACAAGCAATAACGTTATGACACAATCCTCGCGGTTATAAACGCAATTTAAGTTTAATGAGAGAGAGAAACCTGAAAAAAGGTTGAGGGGATGGCACGAAAATGATGCAAGGATGCATAAACGTATTATCCTCGTGAATTTTTTAGCCTTTTTTAACTCGAATCTTTAGGCTCAGTATCAGTCTATAAGTCTACGCATGCGCATAGCCGCTTAATTTCCAGTTTCCAACCATCCCAACTTTGCTAGAAAACTGCGACTCGACATTACTCATCTGTCGGGAAGCCAAAAAAAAACATCGGAATTTTTTGGTTAGCATTTTGCTGCGAGTTCCCCGATCAACTCGACGCAGTGAGACACTAAATCAGAAATCTGCAACCTTTTTTGCCAGAGAACTGAAAGTGGAACAGCAAACAAGCATAAGCTATATACTGACTTCGCCAATTATAGCTAATACATTATTCTTCCAGCATAAAAGAATCACACCCTTGCCCAATACACCGTTTTGTTAATGCAAATTTTTGCTATATCCATTTCCATTTGGCGGTAAAAAGTCATTACCCGGTCAAATTTGGGCTCATTAACACAGCTTTTTAAAAACATCACTTTTTGCCCCCACAAAGGAATGGATCTAGCAAACGCTTTTTTATCAAACTTGAGCATAAAATAATTTTCGAAAACTTTTTGACATAAGCGTTGGTCAGAGAGTGCTAGAAAAAGCGTTTTAGGGCTTCTAGGCTTCAAGATTTTTCGAAAACTAGAATACTAACGGACAAGCGTAAATAAATTATCTAAAATATTTAGTCATTTTGATATATTTACATGCGATCGCGATTGAGCACAAGAATGTGTCCACCCGTTTACCAGTGGGGAAAGAAAAAGCGCTGTTAAACAACCTCAAACCTTTAAACACCATAAGACAACATTAACGGCCTCTATGCAATCGATATTTTTAAAAATGTTAAAATAATCTATGCGGCTGAAGTTGAATCATTTGAAAGCAATGGCTTCTGGATGTTTCCACTTATGCGTACCGTCTCTTCACGCAAAATCCAGAACCCAACCGCACCATATAAAAACTTAAGCAGCGATAACAATGAAAATAGTTCAATCGCTGACCTAATATTTACACATTGCATGCAGGTGAGGCGAACGGATTCCGTTGAATGAAGCTAACGCGGGCAGTGCTGATTGGCTGAGCAGTTTATAGCGCACCCGCATGGCGGCTGGTTCCAACTTGTCCCGCAACACAGCTGCGCAACTGGTTGAAAAGCGATGCTGCGCGCTTTTCGACCCGCGTACAAATTTGTCTCGTAGAAAAATAAGCTGTTGCAGGTTGAAAAAGTTTGTTGCAAAAGTAGGTCGTTCTACTTTAGCAACAAAACTTGTGGATGCTCGTATTTCTACCACAGATCAACTTGTCTCGCAGCAAGATGACGTCAGCACGCTCAAGCCACATCGTATTAACCAATCAGAAGTCAGAATTCACTCAATTGCAACAGCCTAATTTTGCTGCAAGACAAGTTTGTACGCGGTGGAAAAACGCGCAGCATCGCTATTCAACCTGTTTTGCAATCGCAGCAATGTTGAGAGACAAGTTGGAGGATTTCGTTGCTCGTATTATCGTACCTTAACCGACAACTTTGGCGCCATTACGGAACGTCGACGCACACAGTTTTGGCGCCATGGTAATAATATAATGAGAAAGCCAGGTGGAATACTACCAGATGGATACCGAAGAATATCCAACGGCCTTCTAGGCGTTTGATTGGCTGCATTTTTAACCGTTGGGATCAAAACGGGGCCGGCTATGCTTAGAGTTTTATATTTATAGAGTTATAGAGTAGAGTTAGAGTTAATCCAAAATTCAGGATTTTGGATTCCAAAAGCTTAAATTCACAATTTTGGAATCCAAAATATTGAATTCAAGATTTCGGAAAGCCAATATCTTGAATACAAGTTCTTGGATTCCAAAATCTTGAATTCAAACTTTTGGAATCCAAACTGATCTTGAATTCAAGAACTTGGATTCAAATTCTTGAATTCACGATTTTGGAAAGCCAATATCTTGAATTAAAGTTTTTGGATTCCAAAATTGTGGATTCAAGATTTTGGATTCCCAGATCGTGAATTCAACATTTTGACATTTCCAAAATCTTGAAAATCTTGAGTTACGGTTGTAGAATGCCAAAATCTTGAATTCAAGATTTTGGCATTCTACAACTATAACTCCTAACTGTATGTCTTAACTCTACGAAAATAACTCTACTGCTAGTTAACCTTGATAAAAACAAGTACAAGTTTCTAGTTAATTCTACTCTCCCGTTAAAGAGCCATTGCACCGGCTCCAATGAGCCACAAGTAACTGACGAGCTGAGAGTATTCACAGCACACAAAATATTACACGCATATCTTCTGACATCGTGAGTTAATTATATTATATACAGGAAAATTTCAGGCTTCAGAGTGCATACACAGAAAAACTTTAAGGCCTCAAAATTTAAAATTTCCAAAACTTCTATAAAACTATTTTTGTTAAATGTGTTTTTATGACCGATTTTTACTTACTACAAATCCAGTATATTCATCGCTCTTTTTGAAATAAAGTTTGCGTGATTCAGGGTTCATAGCTTTCAACTAAAAGTCGTGATTAGTTGACTGGGAAAACCGAGCCGCCAAAGATTCGGGAAGTTAGTATTTTTGCTTCATTGTCTATTCTAAGTATTTCAGCTCAACACTGACTTCCGGATTCAGTTTTTTGATTATTATTTTCAATAGAGTTGTCGTGTACGGAAAAAGGGCCACAGTTCAAATAATATACCATGCAAGGTTGTGGTAAAATCTGTAGCTATATGTACAACGAAACTTATCTCCGTAACAAACATAATCTTTGATTTCAAACGAGTCGGAAACCAATTGCACTCTCCAGTGCAACAAACAATCTTCTGTCAACCGTTACTAATTTTCAATCTCCCTCCCTACTTAAATACAAATACGAATATAGATATAGTTTTTGTCAAAGTACAATGGAAAGTGGTTGGAAAGTCTAGAATGATCGTTTGTTTATGACAATATACGAAAGCCAAATGTCGTTGTCTTTTCTAAGAGGTGTTCTTTTTGTCGCTTTTTGTCACGCGCTGTCACTCGTCGGTTTTTTAATCACAACTAATGACTGACTATAGCAATACCTATTGCTACTCTTTTTGGCAATGCATTGTCAATCGGTCCGTACAGTACTGCTGCACGGCGTTATACAGATCATTATCATTCTTACTGGGATGTAGATCATTATAACCGATTATCTGTTACTTACAAAGGGAATTCCAGTTAGTCCTGCTAAAATTGACATTCTTCCGTTGGGCGTTCTCTGCCAGATCTTAATTCGACAGGCACGCTAGCTCTGATGTCCGCGTTTGAGCTTTGAGATTTTGCTTCTAACTTTGTCGTGAATTTCCGTGATACAACGTTTGGTTCAAAGAGCTGTTGGCCGCCAAGGTTTTGTGTCTGCAAGCAATATAGCTAGATCTTTCGTCGTAATTTCCGATGATATCGTATTTGATTCTCAAGTTTGCATCGACGTTTTCAATTTTAAAAACTGATGTACTTATTGTACTATGTAAAAACTTTAAGTGTCTCTTAACAACTTCACAAAATCAGAGTCTTGTGGAAAACTATCAAGCTAAGGTGACCGAGGTTTTGAAATTTTAAACACCTTAGGATTATAATGTTTTTTCAATTCTAAATATATCGCTTCAGCTCAAAATTAACCGTCAGTCGGCATGGCGCTTCAAGTTAATGGGGATATCTTACACGCAACTGGCACTGATTCATCAAACGCCTGGATCTAGTTTCTCACATGCATATTATACCTTTTCACGGTATTTAACAAAATCACGAAAATCAGGACTTGCGTGCGCAAAAATTAGGTGACCATTTGTTTTGATTTTAGAAAACGTCTTTGTGGTCTTTATAAATCTCTTTGCATCACAATGTTCTTCATTGTTCGTATAGACTGAAATTCAATACATCCATTTTAATCTAACATATAGAACAACCTAAACCGTGCTGAAGTGTCGAGGACACGAGCATGAAAGTGTTGAGAGAAAACGAGGCGTGGCCTCCTTTATTGTTGTACAGAACACAGTCTAGGCTGTTCTATATGTTTAAAATATTTAGAAAACGTTAAGAATATCTAATATTTCTTGATGCTAATCGTACTCTTTATTTCATTTTCAACGCGGCTGTGAACATCGTCTAAATAAAAATTTCATAGCAACTTAAAAAACCAACAACTCAAAACTATTATAAGTCGAAATGAAGTTTATACTTATAAAAAATCTTCGTTTTAGTTGTAACAATACTTTCAATTTTTTCGACAAATTAAGACAAAATAATTGAAAGTGAATCATAATCTTATTTATATTGAAACGTTCGGCAACTTTCTTTTTACTTTTCAGTACTGTAATATCAAAGTTAACAAGATACACATACGTTCTGAAACGTCTTCAATGCCCACAACCAGAACATATTATTCAGTTTAAGAGTCCGAGATCCGGCCGTCAAAAATTTGACATGAGAACCGAGACTCGCAGAATTAAAACGGCTCACTTGATAAATTACACAAAGTAGAACCGCCAGAATGAGTTTTATAGTTATCCCGTAAACCTGAATTCAATAAAAACGTAAGAAATTTTCGTCCGCCAAACATGTGCTTCGTCCAAACAATTGACGGAAATCTGGCTACCAGTCCTTTCGAAAATAACTGACTAGTCCTGCAAAGGCAAGTTTCAAAAGTAGAACGCTTAAACAAGAATTTCAAGTTTCCGCAAAACAAGATACAGTTTGTTTTACATCAAAAGATTTACATGTAAAATTACAATCGACGTAAAAGACTCTTTATATAATGTTAATAACGCTAGCCGTAAATTTAATTCTTCAACTCAAACCGCCACAGCACTAGTGTTTATCACAGTTGGTTCAGTCAACTTCAGAAGTTGACAATTTTCCAATAACTAAGATTATTAAATCTGGGAATGCAGCAGGAAAATTGTTTTAATAAGATCATCTCCATAAAGTGCCGGCTTAAGTTAGTTTTATGACACTCGTGGAGTCTCGACTCGGGACTGACCAAGATTTTTAAAAGGCGACAGAATAAATGAAGCTAAAAAATTAAGAATTAACTAATGCACCATGCTTCAGATAAAACTGTCTCGTTCGTTTTTGTATAAAAAGTACTAGTGTGTACATCATATTTCGTAAAGGACGCAAAAAAATGTGCGCAGTTTTCTTCTCGATTTTTGATAAGGATTAGTGTGCTTGAACTGAGGTATTCTCTTGATTGTTTAAGTCTTGTGTTATGTAGTTTTCATTCCAAGCAAACCATTGGAACTCAATTGCTAAATAGCCGTATGTTGTTGTACACTAAATATTGATATCATCTGATGTCCAGCAAGATCATGAATCTGAGATCAGTTTTCAAAATTGAAAAAGAAAAAAAAATCTGTAATATGTTTTGTCAGACTCTTTGCATGCACCTTTTTGCAATTCTTACAAGATTACAGTCATTTGTGGTTATAGTAGATTTACTTACTGTGACAATAGGAAAAGGATTTTCAAAAATGTCCCACATGCCTCTTGGCCCTTTCGGTACTGAAAGGTATGTCTATCTTCATATACCTTAAGGACATTATTGTCAACAAATCTTAATGACTTCTAGTTGTGTGGGTTTAATCTATTGCTGAAGACAAATCAAAGTATTAATTTGTTTGTAAAGTGTGTCTTAAGTTGAAAGTAAATAAGTTATAAAAGCACTTGGAAAAACAACTTATGAATACGATGATTATGATCGAGCAGATTTAGTATCAGAACATTTTCGTATTCTGTCTTATAAAATCATGTATTTTCATTCCAAGTAAACCATTTGAACTCAATCGCTAAATAACCGTTTGTCGTTTTACGCTAAATATCTATGACTATATCATGATCTAGCACGATCATCTGAGATCAGTTTTCAAAATTGAAAAAAAATTTAATCTGTTATGCTTTGTCAGACTCTTCTTAAAGGGTTACACCTTTTCGCAATTTTTACAATATTACATTCAGTTGTGGTTATAGCAGATTTACTTACTGTGACAATAGGAAAAGGATTTTCAAAAATGTCATACATGTTTACCTTGATGTACCTTAAGGACATTAATGTCAACAAATCTTAACGACTTCTAGTTGTGTGGGTTTAATCTGTTGCTGAAGACAAATTAATTTTGAGCTGAAAGTAAATAAGTTATAAAAGCACTTGGGAAAAACAACATACGAATACGATAATTATGACTGAGCAGATATAGAATCAGAACATTTTTGTATTCCGTCTTACTGATAAAGTCAATATCTTGTTTACATTCGGCATTATAAATTAGGGGAATGACTTTAATTTAGTTCGAATATCTGATGGATTACTATTAGGTTGAATATTTGAAATTTTAGTTTGAATATTTTGGAAATTTAGTTTAGCTCATGAATATGAATATGGCGAAATTGTAAGTAAATGGAAGTTTGAATATAGAGTTTTGAAGTTTGAAAGTTGAAATTTGGAGTTTGAATATTGCAGGTTTAAATATTGAATATAAATTTGAAAATATCCCACTTCTACCCCTGAAATCCTTATGTTCCTGGCGACCATCTGGTTAATCTCCGCAGCTGCATGACTGAGGTCATTGGTCAAGGAATTGACAGTTAAAGCCCGGGCGCGGGGAGGTAGAACTATAGAATTTGGTCATTGGCCGATTAAGTTCGGCATATGTGAAGTTCGACGTTTGGCCCGGGGCGTTAGTTTACATGGTTCAGTCGTGTAGCTAAATCAGCACGCTATTAGTTCACACCGTCTTACATCATGCAAGGTTGCGTGTGGTTTCATGGCATACGGCTCTTATTGATTTGTACAATTGTTGCTGAAATGTCACCCTTATTTAAATATTCGTGGGTAAGAAAATAGTTTCGTGATGATTGACGAACCGAATCTACTAATCTTACTTTTCAATTTTAATAAACTTTGTTAACCGAGACGGTTTGTAAGTGAAGATAATTTCATATATATGAAACTGAAAGCCTTGTGTACACGTACATTACTGTATGTAATATAGTAAAATATTTGCTCTGAGGGGCTAATATCGTATTAATGTCTCATGTCGTTTCCTTACTATATATTTACTTCCATTTTTTGAAAACAACTTTACACGAACGACGAGGCTCAAATTGGCCGAAATTTAGAAACAGTACCTTTAAGAACAAGCTCGGGTTAAGGCTCGATAATGTAAGAATATTTTTAGGTTAGAAACTTGACTGTAGCATGTATTGTAGCTAAGAAAAACAGAATAATACATAAAAAGATCAATGTTGTCAATCTCATTTTATTTCATGAAAACATGTAAAAAATGACACAGGGGTTTCAATAGGATGCCAAAAAATGTCTGGTCAGTCTAAGACTGAAATCATCTTAAGAGTTTTGGCGTCCTTTCTTCGAGCTGGTCATCCCCGTCAATGTACAATAATTATTATTATTTGAACAGCGGTTATATGCAATGACGTTATGATACAACCTTCGCGGTTATGAACGCAATTTAAGTAATTGCGAAAAAGAAGCCTGAAAAAATTTCAGGCTTCAACGGGATTCGACCGCTGCGATACACGGCGGTGCAGTGCTCTAACCAACTGAGCTATGAAGCCACGTCTGTTGGGAACAGGTCAATTTTAGTGGGTCCATCTATGCCAATTTTTGTCGTACAATAAATATAAGGTCACCTACAAGGTCACGGGTTCGAATCCTTGAAGCCTGAAATTTTGGCGCGGCGGAGGCCTAGGCTTCTCTTTCACAATTACTTAAATTGCGTTCATAACCGCGAAGGTTGTATCATAACGTCACGTTTCAATGTATTCCAATTTATTTGAAAAAAAACAACAAGTCAATGCGAAATATTTTGTTTTCTTCCCAAAGTATTTTTCATTTGCGGGCACACTTGTCCAAAGTCTAAAATTTGCGTGAAAACTGACAAATTCATATTTTGCTCAACTGGAACCTCTGAATACTGTTCTAAAGTCATTCAGTTGCAATGTCACAGTTTTATTGCTTACGTGCGTTTTCAACCACTCATAGCAATAAAAACAGTTTAAGAACAATTTCAGGCTGAAGGTGCCAAATTGTTTCATCGAGTCTGGTAAACGAAAATCGGTTGCGTGCAACTCCTCTTAAAACCTTAATAAAGGGATAATGATAAAAAACCGACGCGTCCACTGCTGTCCTGAAATGTTATCCAAATTAACGAAATTGCTTGTTGGCTAGGTTTTGTCACGCGATTGCATGTTAAAATGCGACTGCACATGATGAGATTTATGAACTAGAATCGTGTTTGTTTCTACAAACGTATTCTTCGAGCCGGTGCTTAAAGAAACGTGATGAAAAAGTTCTCAGCAAAGGCTGTTTGAACCTATTTTATTTAAAAGATTTATATATTTTATTGTTTCACGAGCCCATTGATTAATTATCAAATTAAAACTTTTTTGTACCTCACTTCCAGCAAATTGTATCTGCCATCTGAAACCAATAAAAAAAAATTCCGTATTTCAGTTTCAGTTTTTACTTTCAGTGCTCCTTCATTTCGTTCCCTTTCCTTCCCTTCCCTTTCCTTTCCTTTCCTTTCCTTTCCTTTCCTTTCCTTTCCTTTCCTTTCCTTTCCTTTACCTTTCCCTTCCTTTCCTTTCCTTTCTTTTCTTTTCCTTTACCTTTCCTTTCCTTTCCTTTACCTTTCCTTTCCTTTCCTTTACCTTTCCCTTCCCTTCCTTTCCTTTCTTTTCTTTTCCTTTCCTTTCCTTTCCTTTCCTTTACCTTCCCTTTCCTTTCCTTTCCTTTCCTTTACCTTCCCCCTCCTTTCCTTTCCTTTACCTTTCCTTCCCTTTCCTTTCCTTTACCTTTCCTTTCCTTTCCTTTCCTTTCCTTTCCTTTACCTTTCCTTTCCTTTACCTTTCCTTTCCTTTACCTTTCCTTTACTTTCCTTTCCTTTCCTTTACCTTTCCTTTCCTTTACCTTTCCTTTACTTTCCTTTCCTTTACCTTTCCTTTTCACTCTTTTGCTTTCCTTTCTTCGTTTGCGATAGACTAGAATGAAAATAGTTTCCGTAAAATATATCATAAAACGACAAAGCCAGTACATTAGAGGGGAAACATAATTCTAAAAAATATTTTCCCTATACAACGTACTGAATTTGTCATTTTATACTAAATATTTATATTATCATATCCAGCAAGATATCGATCAGCTGAGATCAGTTGTACTTGTACTGACACCAGCAGCTCTGTCGTTGGCGGCCGTACGCGTTCTTAATACGTTATTTTGCTAATGCAAATTTTTGCTAGATTAATTCCTTTGTGGGGGAAAAAATTGATATTTATCCCGAATTTAATGAGCCCAAATTTGACCGAGTAATGACTTTTTGCCCCAACAAGAAGGAAAAAAGTTTGCATTAGTAAATTGTTTACCAGTTTCCTAATTCTCCCCATTTCTCGATTCGGTTCCACAGGCCATAGGCTGAGTTTGGATGCGGGAGCCCTAGAACTCACTAACGAACGACGCACGCGCGGCGGAGGCCTAGGCGAGAGGCGCCATTTTTAATTCAAAGTTTGATTTCAGTGTCCCTTCGTTTTATTTAGATTTCTAAAACAGGCAGATAAATATTCTTTCTAGAAAGGAAGAATGTGATAATGGAAGAACAACACTATTGGAGATAGCGAGCATGGAAGGCGAAAGAATTCTAAGAGAACTCACTTGCAGGCAATTTGTTGGTCTCCATGAAGATGCGAAGGTGATTGTGAACCATACTTTGTTCTTAAATCAGCGAGCCCGTGGCCCCTCAAAAATATGCCTTGGGTACATATTCTACAGAGTTTCCGTTAAAACTTGTTTCCTTTGCTTTGGTATAAATATTAAATACTAAATTTTGAAATTGTATTTTATAACTTAACGTGCAGTTGAGCGAACAGGTATTTAATTTGGCCACTGCACTTAATTTAAGGTTAGGGTCGTTTTTTAAATAAGCTTGACGTTATTGTTGTTGTTAGCTGTGATTTTGTGGTTTTACAGAGATATCTGGATCCATGTTATAATTGTATGAAGAAAAACACCTCAAGGAATGGAATTTTGAAATGTGTGGAAGAAACCACTGCTGCAAAATACGGCTATTTCTGCTTCAAACTTATCAGATGCGGCATTACAGTGCTGAAAGATGTACATGATAACGACAAAGAATTCGAACAGGTTGCAGAAATTATCAAAACCGGTAAGTTGCAAAAAACCTTGTTCTATCTTTTCGGTTTTTGTATCCGAGGAATTATTTAAAAATCTTTTCACTGAATGAAATCAGTTATAAGAATGATGATAATGACTATAAAAGTAATGGAACTTCAAGTCAAAAACTATCTTTTTCGGTTTTTTGAATAAACCGCAACAGAGTGTTGCAAATGCGAACCTGATCTTTTCTCAATTCAATTAACGGTACTGCTAACAAAATTCATTGTCAGCTAAATTATTAAAATTTCTTTGTAAATGTAAGTGTAAGTGACATGAAAAATTGCGTTTTGTTCATAGCCATATTTGAACTGATGACCTGTCAAAACTCTAAATAAGTTATGTAAACTTTGCAGTTTGCATGAAACAGAAATATTGTCAAGTGCTCAAAATATTATTATTGACTCAAATACTATGTAATAGGAATTTTATTTAACATGATCATTCCATCCAAAGAATATTCTGAATACAGGGATAGAATAATGGTGTCAGGTTGGCCTAGCAGTTATCACTTGTGCCTCACATCTCTACAACCAGGGATGGATCCCTGGGATCTGCACGTGAGCTGAGATTTGTTGTCTCTCAATCTGATTCTGAGGGTTTTTCTCCTTGTACTCCGGTTTTCATTCGTCTCCAAAATCAACTTTCATGCCAAAATCTGAGCCGTCGTGCAAATTAAATATTAGCCTCTGGCTAGGAAGAATGGCAACTTCTTTCTTTACAAATTGACATTAACCCATTAAGCCCCAAGCACAACAAAGGCGTGTTGGTAAATTCTCCCAACTAAGCTCCATACTTTCTATATAAGGAGGGGGACATTGGGGTTTTCGGTTTTGCTGTTTAGGCCATTTTTTGGAGCGGTTTTTCGGTTTTCGCACAAAAAAGCTGCTTTTTTTTATTTTGTTGTCCTTTGCAGTTTGCGGTTTTTCCTTTATTTAGCAATCGGTTTTCAGTTTTTGGCAAAAACTACTATCGGTTTTTTGGGTCTGACAGGTTGTTAAAACCTGGGAAGCATAAATTTTTGGGTTTCATGTTTTTTATGCGGTTTTTGGATTCGTTCAAAATTAATTGAATTTTTTTGGTTTGGGGTAAATTTTTTAGCGGTTGCGGTTTTTAATCTGCCCCAACGCCCTCCTCTATAAGTAGTTCAGAAGAATTTGGCTCTTCTTCAACTTCCACAGATTATTCCACTTGATCAATTCCTTATTTCTCATTACCAGTTGTATCATTTTGTTTGAGATATGTAAGGAGAAGTTAGATGTTGATAAATTGCTGGGGCTGAAAGGTTTAAATAAAGTATTTATTATTATTTTTTATTAAATAAAGTATTTATTATTATTTTTTATTATTGGATATTTTTGCTGTGAGTCCGAGGACACCTTGATACTACCGATTTTGCTTCATGATTTTTATATTTGATTCCCATAAAACTATAACTATTCAAACTTTTTTTTGTTGATATCGGTAAACAGTAAACAGACATTAGCTCTATGTGAATAATCTCTTAGAAAATGGCGGTTGCACAAGTCTGAGTTTTGCATTGCTAAGTTGCACTTCAGGGCTAGAGTGATTTATAATTGTACAAAACATAAATTTTTGAAAAACTGGACAAAATGAAATCTAAAACAGTCAAGTTCACTTTGATAGCAAAATCAAAACTTATCTATTTTTTAGAATGTATTAATTTCTTAAAAGTTATTTTATGTACAGTTTTTACATTGATATGATCCTAAGCATGCTTATACTGTACCACAGACTATTATTCACTCTAAAAGCAATTCTTTATCTTGATTGTGTGTCTTGACTTTTTAGCTGCTACAGCCCTAGATGAGATTATTACACTTGAAGATGGGAAATATCTACCCAAACTACCACCTCTGGATCAACATAGTAACCATCTGTACTACGTGATTGATCTGATGCTGAACAATTGTTACTATGAAGATGGTTTTCTTTACTCGTCTTACATACAGAAGTACTTGCACCTCTTACAGGATCAAGGGAATTTTGTTGATAGTAAATTGTTGAAGGGGCTTAGCAACTTGATGATTCGCATTTCCTACAAATTATGGAATGGTGCAATAAAATTTGAACATTCAAATGCATCAATAAATAATACAGAGATTTTTAAAACCACTCTCAAATATCGCATGTTGTCAGTTCTGTGTCTTGCCGAAGCAAACTGTTCATTTGAAGAAGTGGTTGATCGAACTGTTAAATCTTCCATGAAATTTCAAAAGGATTGTGGTGTTAATATTGATTATAATGTTTTAATAAACCATTTTGAGTTTGTATCAGAAGTTTTTCTCAAAAAAGCCAAGGCCATGGCAGACAGCCACTGCAGTGTAACTGAGAAATGTGTGATGTCAATATTGGATTTTGGGCAGCATTTGGGAACAGTGTATAGGAAGGCTGGCAAACTGAAGAAAGCAAGTCCGGTATTGGAGCAGCTTCAGAAGCATGTGAACAACCTTAATATTGAGGGCAGAAACAGCAGCAAGTCGCTACAAAGAGTTTTATTCTGTGTTCCTTCTATCTGGAAGATTATGTTAGAATTTAGTTTGCTTTCTGTACAAATAGAGACCAAAAAATCATCAAAGGCAAAAAGTGATTATGAAACATTAGAAGAGCTTCTCGATGATACAAGTAATAGCATTGCAGAATGTTTAACACACAAAGATTTGAGCTATTCATGTGTTTCCACATTGCTGGACAGTTTGGAAACCTTGAAATGTTTTTTGCATAGTACTTACAGTGTCTGCACTAAAGGTCAGAATAATGTTCTACCATACAGAGTGTTTGTTAAGATCGTCTCCTTGTTTCTTAACTGTGCGGGGCTGTTGAAATTGCACTGTCAGCTTACTGAAGCTAAGGTCTCTAGAGAATCCAACAAAGAACAAAGAAAACTTTTATGCCAGAAACATCAGAAGCTGCATGATTGCCAGTTAGCCGTGTTCACATTCTTAGCTCTTCAGTATCAAGCTCAGTTTCAGGCTATAACACAAACCAACTGTAAAGTCACTGATGTTAAGAAGAGGTAATTCAAACTGCCATGTAGGTGTGCATCGTCACAGCTCTGTGCATGATTGAATATGAGCCAATGTTAGGGAAGCATATACAGTAAAATATTGCACAAATGGTACTATAAGCAGGGTTCGTGCTACTCCTTGAACTCCTTGAATACTCCTGGAATTTAGTTTCAGTTTTCAAGGGTGCTTGAAAAGC
>JAOCPT020171881.1:0-13931 GCA_026546935.2 Palythoa grandiflora | reverse complement strand
AGGGAAATTTTTTAGGACAAGCACCAAACCGTCCCTCCTGACCATGCGCAAGTGCAGCTTTGGTTTGGGGACGGTTGAACGATTTTCTATCTGAAATATTAACTTCAAAATTAATTTTTAACTTCTCTTAAAATCCCAAAACTCAAATTTATCTTTAAAACTACAAATCTTTCCCCCTTAAACTTAAACACCTAAATCTAATCCGAAAAATCTGAAAATATTCAAGATGCTTCCTTTGCATTCAGTTTGTGAATGTAATTGAGGATTTTCAAAGTAGCCACGGTGATATCATCAAAAGTAACGCTAAAAGCCGTCAAAAAGTGGCGTTTAACCAGAATGCCTGCTTAACAGAAAGACTAACTAGAAGACCGATATTCATTTTCTTAGAATCCTTATATAAAGATAAACAAATTGTTCAAAAGATATCATATGTATATTACTATAAAGTACTTACATAACAGATAGTTTTGGGAATGATTCTAACACGTAGCGGACGCCAACATCCAAGGATTGAAACTTGTTATTTGTCACACGCCTGGAATCAAACATAGACCGCTATAAAAAATGTCACATGTACAATTGCATTTCGTCGAAACAATTCCGACAGCCCAGGCCACACCTGTTTACCATTTATTCTAAGACCTTTTTCAAAAATTAACTGAAAACGTTTACTATACAAAGAAGAGTGTCTTATAGGATTTTCTGCCACTGAGAAATGCCGTATTGAAACATACGTAAAAATACGATAATTTTATGTGTGTAGATATCACTTTTCGGCCAATCAGTGACCTTGATTTTCCGAAAATTATAAAAAAACGTAATATTACTTAAAAAACGATTTTAAAGTACTTCCAAAAATTTCAGAAATCAGTTCCGAAGATTTTCGAACACGTCCGAAGATAAATCCATAAATGCATAAAAAAAAGTTTTTAACCATTTCCGAAACTTTCCGTAGATTTCTCAAAACCGTCGGATAGTTTCGATGATTTCCGAAAATTTTCCACAGACGTAGGCATGGTATAAATTATGCAATGTTTTCTCGTGGTTAAGGTTTATATATTAAACAGAATAATACGTGATGAAAATTGAACACTCGAAAATAAATTTCATATCTCCGCGCGCCTAATGAATTATTCTCTATTTGTTTTTTGTACTCACATTAACTCAACAAAGACAAAATTATTCATTTTGGACGTTTTAAAGGCGGAAAAGTAAAGTTTCTTAGCAATCAAAATTTTTGCACTTCATCGTCGTAGTAACAGTCGGGTTCTTCAGTTGTCAATGAGAAAGTTTATTCTTTGCTACTTATGCATTCCGCTCCATCAAATCTATTAAGCTTAAAAAAATGAATACTTACAATGAATGCAATTCTGTTTGACCTGTAAGAGCATCCCTTGGAAAAGTTGTCATATTATTGTTATCCAGCATTCTGCGATATAGGATAACGAAAATATCATTAGTACTAAGAACTAATACTTTGTGTAAATACAAACTCAACAAGTAATAATACAAACAAATAAACTTATATGACAAACGAATGATATGCGCTGATTTTAAAATACTGATTTTGAAATACTTGAAATATTGAAATATCAGTCCGAGAGGTCTGGGGGCGAATGCATGGTAATCAGTATTTCAGACTCAGCAAATTCCACCGTAGTTGCCTCGGTAGCTCAGAGGTAGAGCACCAGTTATGAAATCGGTGAGTCGTAAGTTCGATTCCCGCTCGGGGCATCTGGGTTTTTTAGCATTTGTTCGGTTATTATTTCCTCTAAGACACATCAGAATTTCTGTCTGACAATGAACAATCTCAAAAAGTAATGTTATATTCTAAAAATAAGATAGGCGCTTAACAAAACGTGCTGTGCAGTTTTGTACAGACTGAAGTCTCTGATCTGATATTTCGGCATTCCATAGAAAAGGGAGTTTAAGTTACCTAACCTGCATGTAATAAAAGCATGTATAAGCGCTACTATATTTTACGTCAATAATAGAATGATAATGATAATAGAGCTTTATCACTTGATTTAGGCTAAGTAGAATTACATCAAATTTACAATGATCTAAAATTTACAATTTAACAATTAGAATTCTTAAAATGGAATAAAATTAAATTTAAAAAATAAAAATATTTAGACAATGCTTTATATGATTTGTTTCCTAACAGTCTTGCCCCGCGCTGTATGAAGGAGTTCATGTTCCTGTTCGTTTGTGCATGGGACGGGAACCCGTGCCGGTTGAGTCCAAAGGGAATACAATTGGGGTCATGTATGTAGGAATTTACAGCAAGGTTGAAGACCTGTGTGACTGTCCCTCTTTACATCCAGGGACTCTACAGTCTCAGACCTAAGATGTCTAAAGAGCGATTTTGAATGCGCTAGAGATCCTCAGCCAGATAGTTTGGAATGCCACCCCAGATGGATGATGCATATTCAAGAAGTTGACGAATTATTGCTATATACGCCGCAACAACAGAAAGTTGGCTGTAAGAAGTTGACGGGCGCACCGTTGCCATCTCATTTGTTGTTGTTGCTGTTTCAGCAGACAGTCATGTGACTTGTTCAGGGAATTTGATTGGTCGGGTTTTTTAAATCAGTCGAGGAAAACTTCTCACAACGTCCGCAGACGTTGCGATTTTCGCCCCTCGAGGAAAAAAATCAAACACAACAGATAAGAGCAAAATCCCTCCGCAAACGTTGAGATATTTGCCTTGCGTGCTAGTGTTCTCAAATACACGCGTGGCAGTTTCTTCCAAGTGTGCGCCAGCCTTCAGATATACACAGCCTTAACCGTTGGCTATCATCCTTGGCCTTAGGTGAAAAAACTTGTAACAACTTGTAAAAGTAATTTTTGCTTACTTACAAAATTTTTAAAGTTGATGACATGGCCGAGAACGCCCTGCCCTGGATAACTTTAATCTCGTTGTGTCTGAAATCTCTGCAACAAAAGCCATATTCGTTATTTCATTTTATTATATAAAGAAGAGTGTCTTATAATGGTTTCTAGCACTGAGAAATGTCGTATCTAAACACACGTAAAAATACGATATTTTTACGTGTGTAAATATCACTTTTCTGCCAATCAGTGACCTTGATTTTCCGAAAATTTTCAAAACACGCAAAATTACTTAAAAAACAATTTTAAAGTACTTTCGAAATTTTCCGAAATTTTCCGAAGATTATCCGAACAGTTCCTAAGATTTCCTAAAATTTTCCAAAGATTTTCAAAAACACATAAATACATAAGAAACGTTTTTTAAACATTTCTGAAGCTGTCCGTAGATTTCCGGAAACTGTCGGATATTTCCGATGATTTCCGAAGATTTTCCGTATACGTAGGCATGGGATAAATTATGCAATGCTTTCTTGTGGTAAATGTTTATATAATAAATAGTATAATACATAGTCGCTTGGAGATATGGAATTTATTTTCTGGTGTTTAAATTGAACAATAAATTCCATATCTCCGCGCGCCTATGTATTATTCTCTATATAATATCGTGAACAATGTAGTTATTAGATATCGATCACTTAAGACATGTCTTTCCTTAAAATGCGTTGTTTCGAAGTTACGCTTAAACACCAATTCTTTTCGTTGTTCATTTAATCAATCATATGCTGCTCTTTACCGACAGGCGGGAAAATGGCGCCAAAAACTAGTACGTACGTGATATGCCTACACTTTGTAATCAACGAGCCAATCAGTTACAAGAACTGTTTTAACCAGTCAGCGCAAAGTAATTTTCTTTTCTTTGAAAAACGAGCGCAGTTTAACAATTCAATCCAATATGTTAAGGCAAAGACAACTACAACCCATTTTTGCAAGAAGTCACAAATTTGGGTTAATAATAACGGTAATGTTTCGTAAGTTCTCAAAATTTCAAACTTTTAAACGTCACAACATTTATTAATTCCAAACAGTCCGAGAAGATCATGCAAGATTTTTTGCTCATAATAAACTCAACTATGTTTTTCGCGAGATGAAGAATTTTTTTCAGGACCTTAAGGCGTGTATTCGTCGGGCGGTTAAGAAAAAATTCCAGCCAGGTTTAAATTACAAGGGCTTTAGGTCATTTAATGCTAAAATTTATCTTTTCACGTCTAAGTACTTTGGGAGAATTTGTCTTTTCAACTTCTACAGCTTATTCCACTTGATCAATTTCATATTTCTCATTACCAGTTATATTGTTTTGTTATGAGTTATGTCAGGAGAAGTTACATGTTGACAAATTACTCTGGGCTGAAAGGGTTAACCATAGCGCTTGTTTGGGGACAGCGTTATCTACTTTTTGGACTTTTTAGTGCAGCGCTTATTCGAGTGAAACGCTTCTTCAAGTAAATACGGTATGTATTAGTAAACCTTTCAAAACGCGTAAACCTACGAGTCCCAAAAGCTAAAACCATTTTATACGGGACAAACGAAATACTTACAGATAGATTTGGTCTGTTTGCTGTTTGAGAAGTTCATTGGAAACCAGGGTCATCTTATTATGATTAAGATATCTGCAACATTAAACAACAACAAAATTAAGTACATTAATACAAAAATATAGATATTTTCAAAATCAGGTTGAACAACAAGAGAAAATATGTTTACTTACAAAATCTGTAGATTTCTTAAATCCCGAAATAAATTAGTTGGTAGGTTGGTCAGCTGGTTTTTCCCAAGATTTCTGAAGAAATATCAAAAGCACGAAATAATTTATTTTCTTTATTAGTGATTTAACTAAGACTATGTCCACTCTAGTGCGTTTTCGCTTGAATCCGCACACATTCGATGCGTTTGGGTCTTCTGTCCGCTCTAAGACGCTTTGACGCATTTCGGCAAAACCTTATTAATTTAAAAACGCTCTCCAAAGTGGATCCAAATGAAAATGCAAACGTATCGTCTTTGTATGGACAGTTGAAAACGCATCGAAATGAAAACGATGATGCCATTCGTGAAATGTTTTTGCGAAATTAAACATGGCGTCTCTTTTGAGCATGCGCACATTGTTTAAGTTACGTCATGCCTACCCGATTTAGCGTTTTAGTATTTTAGTGTAGACAGTTGAAAACGGTATCAATACGATAGTGTAGACACGGATTGAATAAATACACAGTTTTTGAGGCTGGGAAAGATAAGTATAGTGCACAACAAAAATAAATACATTTTTTATCTTTCCTGCGTACTCATCGGGAAAAAAATTGGTTTTGAAAGATTTGATTTTTTAAATACGAGACTGAATATTTTTCAAATCATTTTTATGTTGTACTGGAGGTTTTTTGGCAACAAAGCAGGTTGACCGGCTAGTCCCAGTCCCTATCCTAACATTATGTTCTTTGGGGGAGGAGGGGGGAGGGTGTGCTATAGCCCCTTTGCCCCTCTCCCCGTGTCTACAAAATTAACATTACAGTAATACAACAAGATGCTCTACTTACAACAAGGTCAAACTGTTTAATCCGCTGAACACGTTCTCAGGAAGGCTTGTAAGCTTGTTATTTACAAGTGATCTGAAAACAAGAAAATCAAACAAGTCAATAAATTTTTTCCAAAAAATATGACAATTATTTGTGTCAAACTTCACCTTTTGCATGGCCCCTCGGATTACACATCATCATCGTCATAATCGCAATCACCATCTTCATCACAATCATCATCACCATCACAATCACTTTCAATATCAACATCACCATCGCCATCATAATCATCATCATGCATCATCATCATCATCATCAACAACTACAACATTCTTAGCACTTTCATTAATTTATTACCGAGTTCAGTGTTGGGGCTTCCTCTCTGGAAAACACTAAGAACATTTTGGCTACTGCATTTGTTTCTAATATTTCATGAGCTAAATGAAATAAAAACGTGGTGTGCGTGTTTATTTTCATATTTCTTGAGTTTGCTGCTTATGCTCCATAATAAACAATACCGTGTTCGCTTAAAACGGCAATTAATTCTTGGTTTATTTACCACCGTACTACGTGAGTTATTCAGTGTCAAAAACATAAAATTCCTCCAGTGAACATGATTGGTTGTAACTAAGGAGCCACACCCCACCCCACCCCACCCCTATCCGTCTCCAGGGTCACTACTGCGAAGTCCAAAGTCTAGACTATAATAAATGCTAAACTTACAGTCTTTGAAGATTAGGGCAACCTTGAAATGCCTTCTCTGATATTCTTTCTATTGAATTTTCGTGTAGTTTTCTGAAGAAGAAGACAGTGTGTGTGAACGTTAAAAATATTAATTTAGGATAGAAGAAAACGAAGAGTAAAATTAACAACGCAGGTAGCGTACGTAGTCACGCAATGAATACTTCATAACTATAACACATCGTCGCTTTGTTCTCCTTGCTTTACTAGTGTTGTTCAGCTGCTGTCCTCACTTATTGGATGGCTCCACCTAAATTGTTCTTCACTTGGTATAGGATTTTTAAACGGAGCCGAAACCAATGGACCTCTTCGGACTGCCTCAATGTTTTCCCAGTAAAGTCCTCTTGGGAAATAAGATGCTTTGTTTAAGCCGAACATTCTTTCGTGTCTCTTTACCGCATCTGAAACAAAGAATCTTATTTCCCTAGAGGACTGTATTGGGAAAACATCGAGGCAGTCCGAGGAGGTCTATCATTGGCTTTAATATTCTGTGGTGGTGAAATTAAATTATTTGTTCTTTTTGATTTCAGAAAAGTGTTGTAACACCTCAAAAACATCACACAGTGTTTTCCAACCTTACCAAGCGACTTCCATCTGCGCATGGGCAACGTTCAGAACACGCAAAACCGCTGACCTACCAGAAAACACGGACCGAAGTTCAAGGTCAGTTATGCAGTTTTACAGGCAAGAATTTGATTCAGCGGTATGTTTGGTATAAGTTTGAAACTTACTTACAGTACCGCCTCAGACACGCGGTTCATGTAAGAAACTGTGATTTGCCTTTTTACCTTTTCGGTCATCGATGAGGTGTGAAAACAGTTATATTTATAAAAACGACTTTTAGAATAAATTTCCAACTATAAAAGAAAGAAGAAAAGGAGAATAAAAGGGGTGAAAAGCAAAAAAAAGTTTTTGTTTGTTTCTGTGGGACTCGATCTTCGAACAGTTTGTCACATGCTACAACAGACCAATTTCGATATATTAAAATTTAACTTGGGTCCGAGGCTAAGGGGACGAAAACAAAAGAAAAAATAAATAAATTCTTCATTCCTCAATGCCAACTGTGATTTCTTTTGTTTTAGTCCCCAAAGCCTCGGATCCAAGTTGAATTTTAATATATCTAAATTAGCAGTTGTATAAATCTTTTCTTCTGAGAAAACAAAGCTTGTGTCAACACAAACATTTCTTCTATATCGAAATTAGTCTATTTTAAACAACCACAAGAGCCACAAGGGTCTAGCCTGGTTAATCCATGAGGTGGCCCACTAGAGCCTTTGACTTATATTTTATACCATATGCTCAGGTCATGATACCTTGTTAAGAAAAGCAAGTTAATGTTATTAATCATTAAACTGTTACCTTCCCCTACTCACCCCAGACCATCCCTTGGGTCGTACCAGCGGTCACACCAAACCTGCCAGGCCTGCTTCAGTCCCAGCTGTTGTCCAGGACCCCAACCGGGAGAGGACTGATTCGTTTGGTACCAGAGCCGTGGGTCGCGCCATGAAGGTGATGGGCTTAGGCAAGAAGCAGGGGCATGCACGAATGGACGTCGATGAACTCGAACAGGTAAGTGACAATATTCGTCCAACGTGTAAACACAGAAGTTACGCGACTCAAGTTTGTTTAAGGTGGCTCCCTAGGGTTTTTGCAAATATTACTAATTATATTACAAATAGTATTTAGGTGTCACTAAAACGTTTTCAATAACTCATTATGACAAGATAGTCATCCAGTTGTGAACTTCGAGCACTAAAACATTTTCCTCTATTAAGCCATTTTGCTTTATTTTTCAAGATTCTTTCGGTAAAATCTCTTTGAATTTGAATAGCAAATATTACAGCAAAGATTTTAAAAAGAAAAAGCCATTAAGTCATTCAAACAGAAAAAAGTTATTTGAAATTTTTAAGTTTCACGAAATAAAAAAAATATGTTCGATAATTTTTTTTAAAAAAACAGAAACTGACGTTGCTGTTTTGTTTTATAATACTGTGACGTAATAAAATTTTGAAAAAGCACATGCGCGTCGTTGTTGATTATTTTATGTTTTATTTGCAAACTTAAAAAAAAGTCATCGAAGAAATTCTGAGAAATTGACATTTCTATTTTGTTTTCTGTTTTGTTTTGTTTTGCTGCGACGTAATGAAATTTTAAAAAAGCACACGCGCGTTGTGTATGAGTTGCAAAAACTAATTAGGAATTTCATACTGGAAAGTTTTATTTTGACTTTTGCGATATATAATAGTTCCAATTAAACCAGCTGGGTAGTGTTGAAACATCTTTTACCTTGATCGGATGATTTATCAGTAAAATCCTTCGAAAGTAACAAGTTTCAAGAATCCGCTATAAAATGTGTGTGAAAGAGCCTATCAAAAATCACTGGCTCGGTTTTGGAAATCATCTCTCAAACTGCAACGGCGGCGTGGTTGGCGCAGTGGTAAGATCTCTGCCTTCTAACCACAAGTCCTGGGTTCAAACCCCAGCTCAGCCGAGTGTTGAACATTTGTGTGACCTTCTTTTCCGCCAAAGTTAACTCAGCTTTCCATTCTCCCGAGGTTGGTAAAATGAGTACCAGCTTCTGCTGGGGGCTAATATGCGATGGATCAGTGTCCCATTCAGGGGGAATCAGTGACTCTGATCCGCTTAACAGTATAGAAACTGGAGATAAGCACCAGTGAAAAACACAGGCGGCCCAGGCTAGAGTTGTGTGGATTTTAATCAGAGCAAGCGGCCACCAGTTCGAATCCCACCGAAGCCAACCATTTTTTTTTTTTTTTGCTTTTTTTCTTTTTGCTTTTTTACCCCTTTTATTCTCCTTTTATTCTTTCTTTTATAATTTAATAGAAACTATTTCCCGCATGAAACGTGATATTTTTCTCCCCCCGGCCCCACTTTAATTTCGTGGGATGGGGGGGGGGGTGACTGTTAAGTTCATCGGAGATATCATGGAACTTTTTTTATCCAAAATTTGAAAGTAATAAATCATATTTAAATTAGAATAGTATACTATATTAAAACAAAAGAATAGCTAATTCTCATTTATATTCATTGGATACCCACTGATGTAAACTAAATGTTTTCAAAGTGCCAATAAATCAATATTGTTGTTGTTAGTATTTAACAAGTTGCCTTTGAATCAACAAAAATGTGCTAAACGGTGGAGTATTTTGCAGTTTGGCCTGACACGAAGTCATCTTTGCAAGATTGTTTTGGGGAGTCCAAATCCGCTGATGGGGGTCCAAATCTGCTAGCGGATATAAATCAGGGGGCCCAAATCCTCGGGGAGTCCAAATCCGCTGATGGGGGTCCAAATCTGATAGCGGATATGAACCAGGGGGCCCAAATCCTCGGTGACTCCAAATTCGCTGTTACAATGTAGAAAAGTTCAAACAGGTGTTCATGCTAATGTAACTTGTCGCCACTATTACTGGGCACTAAGACCACATGGGGAGCGGCCATTACACTTTACACTCTACCTTTAAAAAAGTGAGCCTGAGTGTTAGCAGCTGTAGACAGCTGTTTTTCCCTTAATGGCCTTCCAGTTATTAGATGCTACCCATCGTTTAAAGTGAATCAAAGAGACACGGTTCTATCGTCAAAACATCTACTGACTTTACGAGCTGGTTAACAAAAACAACCGGTATTGTTTTAAGAGAAAACGACTCTGCGTTTGAATTGAAAGAGATGGCCAGTTTGAATGGAAGCTTTGATCTCTCGAGTACGCCGTTTGAAAAAACTATAGATGAAATGTACAAGAAACTTGGAGACGAATTTCTGACTATTTCATGGGTGACGGGGCTTTTACTGACTTGCTTGATCTGCCCCTTTGCGACTGTGGGTAACGGACTCGTGTTGGCTGCCATATTGATCGACCCCTTAAAGAAGATCAGAAGATTTCCGTCGAACTACATCATATTTAGTTTAGCTCTGTCTGATTTTCTTCTGGGTTCCTTGTTGGCCGCAGTGTATGCTTTGTGGTTCATAAACTTTGCTGTGAATAGAGCACCGCTATTCTCCATGACAATCGCTTTGATTGTGAAAAGTGTTCTTATGTGTACATCAGTATTCAGTCTTGTTGTACTGACCGTCGACAGACGAATTGCCGTCACAACTCCACTTCATTACCCTTCAAAGGTAACAAGACGCAAGATTCTAGTAGCAAATCTGTTTGTCTGGTGCTACTTTACAATATTTGAGGTCATTAATTTAACAGTTTTCAAGAGTTCCTTTCACTTAAATGCAATGATATCAGTTGGTCATATTTCCTTAGCATATTGTGCCATCATTTTTCTCAACATCACTATTGTGTTGTCCATGCGCAGACAAACAAAGACAATGAAACAACTCTCCCATTCTGCAAACATGGTCTCTTCACGACAAGCACGAGAAAGAGAGAAGAAACTTGCAAGGAAAGTGTTAGTTATCATATCAGTATTTAGTTTGTTGTTCTTGCCGTTTGCAATAGTTCAGGTTCTTTCTTATTTTTGTGTCCCTTGTAAAGAGAATGTGAGACTCTTAACTTGGCTTTTTATGATCACATGTGGAATATTTTTTGCTAACTCCATTGTTAATCCGTTCCTGTATGCCCTGCTTCTTCCAAAGTATAAAGAAAGTCTTGCTTATTTTGTGAAGACCTGTCGTTTCCTTGTTGGAAAAGTAAAAACAGTTTAAGCAAATTCGATGTTAGCGCGAAATTCTGACAAGGGAACAAGCTTCTCAAACACACGATAAGGGACGGCAAAGCGTAATTTCGATTGAATTTCACATAGCATACACTCACTTCGAAAAAGTTTGAAATTTTTTTGAACGTAAATTCCCTGTTTCTAAGACTGTCCCCTCTTATCTTTAAGTTAATTTATAATTGATTTGCTCTGCTAAATGTTTGTCGGTTGGTTGTAAAATAAAAATTACAATGGCAATGTTTTTTTAGGTACATTTGAGGACAATTTCTAATTTACACAAAGAGACAAAACTTATTTTGAGTACCAGCTAGCTGAAATAACCAAAATAGGGCTAAACAAGTCAGCTAGCTATAGCCAAAGAAAACAGACTGACATATAGTCCGTCTCAGTGGCTTGCTATATACAAAGTTACTAAAAAGTTCGGACTTTGTAAGATTTGTCAATAAAGAAAGACCCAATTATAAGCCGTAGTTAACGGTTTAGGTTTAAAATATTTTTATTTTAGAAATATTACCGTAAAGAAATTTGAATTGGAATTTCTGCAAGCGGTTTTCATTGAAGAAACAAAATAAAACCAAGTATTGGAAAATTAAATGCCTTGCGCCACACATGTATTGCATTGCTGAATTTATGGGCGAATTACCTTCATTGTTTGTTGAGCAGTCTTTACAGTAAGTCGATCTTTTTCTGCTTTATCGCTTAGTTTTAGTCAATCTTCTACCACAAAATATTTCCTAGTTATAAAGCTTAGCCTGAGCTTGTTCTAAAATAGTATTAAATTTTGGCAAATTTGAGACTCGTTGTTCTTATAAAGTTTTTCTGATAAAAAAAAGCGTTTAGTAGTATAGGGATAAAAAACAGGCTTCAAGGATTAATAAAACTGTGTAAAAAATTCCAGCCTCAACCGAGTGATTTAGTCTTTTACTGTGTATTATGGTTTAATTGACGTAAACCAGTATCACACGTACACTGTGTTGAAAGAATAAATGAACAACAAACATATATGTATGTATGTATACTGTAGTGTGTTTTAACTACCAAAAACTTCATCATTTGCAATATATCACCGGGGATAGGACTTGGCAGATTGTGGTCCTAAAAGTGGCATATCATGCTATTAGCAGGGCTCACATGTTTTGCTAAATTATGCCAGAATTCCCAAACTATGCTGGTTATGCTCACGAAATTACGTAGATTCTGTACATATAGGCACGCAGTAACAACACCAAATTGCGATGTTTTCAAATATGTTGTTGTAAATCTATTTTTATCACTTTATGGAAGTTTTCTTGTCCCCCAGCAGTCCATAATGCATAATGGCTCTGAACACGCAGTTTCTAGTCTAGAATGCCTTCAATGATTTATTTCTGTATTCCGTGTAGAAAGTACAACTATATATTAACTCCATTTTATGAATTTCATGTTCCAAAAAGTGCTAACTTAGTACTGTGATCGGAGAACTTATCTTTTTATTATTTTCTCCATTCATTTTCCAATACTTATACTTACAATACCAAAATAACAATACTGAAAGTTTTGCTAGTTTATGTTGTTGTCTATATAATAGCGGTAATATACTGAGTTCTCACTGACTTTTTTAAAAAGTATCCTCAGTGTGAGAGCGCGAGCAATATATTTTTCTCTGCTTTAATACTTTTTCTTTTTTAACAATGCTATGAAGGGGTATGAAATGGTCCCATTCAATTTAAAAGTGTTCGCACAAATTAGTCTTTGCTCGAATTGCTTGCAAAATTTACGCGGGTGCTTGCTTGCTCGTGCGCACAAAATTTTGGCAAGTGCTCGCATGCTTGGATTCTCGCGTTAGAATGTGCTCAATTGTTTCGAGGTGTAGATAGAGCATAAAACTACAGTAGCGAAGCGCATTTGTATCGGAATTTTCAAACGATATTGAGAAAGTTTCAAGCCAAGAAAAACCCAACATCCCTGAACACGACTTAAAAACCCCAAAACAAAGAAACTCATTAGCATTCGCCTTTTGTCCACTTGTAAAAATCGTTTGAATGGTCAACAGATGCATGCATAAGTAAATACACAATTTTACTAATGTAAATTTTTGCTAAATCCATTCCCTTGTGACGTTTCAACGTTTCCATCGTTTCATGTTGCATTCAAATGCAAATTTCTGAATCGACATGTTGCTCCAATTAACATGAATAATAAATGCACGTGCGATTCACTCTCGGTTGATTAGAGGCCATTGATAGTTATACTCAGGTAAAACGGCTAAGCAAAAAATGTTTAGCTAAACTGAAACTTAGCTCTGCAAAATTCAAACTCAAGTGTAAAAACACCCGTTGTCTTGTTATTTGCTTGCTAAAAATGTTTGTGTATTAGCAGGTGAGGAATTCTAAATTATCATTATTATTTCTTAACTCGCAGCCTTACAAGTGCAGAAAAAAATAAAAGTTTTAACTTAAGTGCACTGTTATCGTTAAACATTATCCTAGTCCTCAAGATTACTATTAAATGAGAATTGTCAATGGTATTTAATGAAAGTGAAGAATAATTTTATCAAATACTCATGGCGTTTTTCATACAATAGTTAACAAACAGATGGTGTTTCAGAACTCATAGAATAATAATAAAATATTGTGGCGTCTGAGTGGCTGATATACCGCTTGTTTTTGTTTTAAAATACAGACTTACAGTACATGTGTTGTAGGTTTAGACATAGAGGCTCCTAGCACCTTTGTTTAAGGGATTAAGGGACGGACCATCAGAAAATTGATAAGGAGGATGGGGGGAGGGGGGATGAGATGAAAATTTCAGTTCGTAGGAATTCTTTTTTCACTCAATGCTTATGCGGGATTTTTGTGGGTGAAACCATCTGCACGATTTTTTTCACAAATATTCTTTCGTTTACCATTTAGAAATCAAAAAGAATTTTAAAAAATCTCATTTTATGAACTTGGAGTGATTTCATTAAACCTGTAAAAGCGGCTACAATTAAGGGCAAAAAGTTTATAAGCACAACATCAGTCGTATGTTTTATGTTGCTGGCATGTGCTTATTAGGCCTTTCCACAAGTTGCCAGTAAAATGGCCAAAAGTTGCTCAAAAAATAGCAAAATTATGCCCAAAAGTTGCCC
>JAOCPT020170972.1:0-13932 GCA_026546935.2 Palythoa grandiflora | reverse complement strand
ACAATCTTCACCCAATACTACCATTCTGGTCTCAAACCAACAATCTTCACCCAATACTACCATTCTGGTCTCAAACCGACAATCTTCACCCAATACTACCATTCTGGTCTCAAACCAACAAGATGGTCCCAATACTTCAATTCTGATCTTACCTAAACGGTACGAGAATGATTTACTTGTTCGTGACACTACGATTACTTTCTTTTTCAAACCAAATCTGTCTATATCAAAAACAATTAACGACATTTAGCTACAGTGTTAATACGAAAGTTTGCAATAATACTTCTAATTGTTATGCATTAGTACGAATGCCTCCTTGAGGAAAGACTGTTTATAAAACATCGTCCAAGCAAGCTGCTGAAGGTAATCCGCAAGTAGTTTCTGCTTAGCCACAACAGGTCACTTGCTCGGCATACTGCATAATGCACTACTAAAACAACTGACATTAGCTACTGAAGCAAACTACTTCTAAAGATTACTAAAATTAAGTATGTATTTAAAGTATATTGTGTTTTTGTCCAAAAGTGTTAAACATTTAAAAAATCACACGGCAAAACTTTGCAATTATGCAGCAACTGTCTCTAAGTTGCCCCATGAATCAATCCACTTCAACAGTCATCAAGAATTGTCACACTTTAACCAATGTCATGACTGAGTACAACTTTTAAAAGACTGTGATGACTAACAGTTTCTTTAGCGCTTCTGCTTAAGCCTCTCTTTCCACCGCCTCCTTCGCTCTCACTCACACGGCTGGGGTATGGTATGACCTCCTTTGGTCTCGCGGTGTTGATTAGATTTAGAAAACCATTGTTAAGCTTTATTTCTATGCTCTGTCAACATTAGAAACTTAGACTTCACTGACACAGCCACTTCACGTCTCTGACATACCATCCGTATCATCCATATCGATGCTTCCTGGGCTTGGATTCCGTGACGATGCTACAGAGCTAGCCTCCATTGGCTCTTGGGATTCCATGAGGCAAGCTACGCTGGATCGTTCCTCCACTGGCTCCTGTTTGATTCTAAGTGCACACGATGACGTCACTTCCGATGATGTTTCTTGTTTGACTGCTAATATAGTTGACAGGAGAGCAGTGCTAGTGTCTGACGTCAGAGGAGTTGTTGGTATTCCATGTGCCCTGGCGTGCATTTCCAGCTCCTAAAGTAAAATTCTTGGTGTAAGTGCGGGGAGTTCAATATGAATCTCAGTAGTTGTCAGAAGTTGAGGAATAGCCAGGGAGCAGAGAACTCTTACGGTCCCAAAAACTTTTAAAATATTATCACGATTACAAGAAATTCTGCAAACTATGAGTGCACAGCCTAGATACAAAGGAAGTGGCAGCAGTGGAAAGTTCTTTTACTCGTATTAGAACTCGTCAGCAAAGCATTACCAGGCACTGAAAAAGACACAAGGTCTTGTCTCCAGTGCCCTTTACTCCCAAGGCGTACTTAAAAATCTTATTACAGCTCATCAGCACTGCATAGCCTGTCACTGAGAAAGACACAAGGTATTGTCTCCAGTGCCCTTTACTCCTAAGGCGTACCTAATAATCTTATTACAGCTCATCAGCACTGCATAGCCAGGCACTGAAATAGACACAAGGTATTGTCTCCAGTGCCCTTTACTCCCAAGGCATACCTACTAATCTTTCTAGAACTTTTAAGCAAGGCATTGCCAGGCACTGAAATAGACACAAGGTCTTGTCTCCAGTGCCCTTTACTCTCAATGCAGGTCTACCTACTAATGCAGGTCTCTTCAAAACTTGGCCACCATACATCAAGTGTGGGACCTTTAGCTGTGATGTAAGCACAACATACAGCAGTTGCATTCAGAGCAGTCCCTCCTTTAGTATTTCATCTTACTGATAACAAAATAAAGATAAGAGACAGCATGGATCACGAAAACTTTTTATAAAGTCTAAATATTTTATATCTTTTATTAAAAAAACATCTCAAATTTTGCCTGAAACTTACCTGAATTCTTAACAAAAGCTTCCTGTTCAAGGCTCCAAGCTGTCGATTTTGATCATCCAGCTTTTTCACTCTATCTTGTTCCCGTTGAAGGTGCTTGATATATTCAACTGATGCTTTTAGTATAGTTCCCTTGTTTTGACGTGAATCACTGATGGAAGACATAATGATATCTTGATAAGACGTTTTATCAATCAAAATCTTGTATATCATTAACAAAAAGGATTATCTCTAACATTAAATAAACTTGTAAAAAGGATATCGATGTATGTTGTTCAGTAGTATGAAACAAAGAATAAGCAGTTGTTTCATATATCCTCAATTTGGTATTATTCAATTGATCTGCGCATTATATGAGATGAAACACACTACAGTAGTATTTGGCCACACTTGCATTTCAGAAAAATTGGGACTGGGAAACCTCACACATTAACCAACTCAACTAATCGTGAAACTGCAACGTTTCCAGTGTGGTGGTCCCTGATTGCGTAGTGGTTAGTACTCCTGTCTAGAATACAGGGAGACGAGGGTTCGATTCCTGCTCGGGGCATAATTTATACCAATAATTCTGACAACTGTTTATCCCATGCACAAAGTAATTTTCGCTGAGTGGGCTAGAATATATATTATAATAACTTATTGTTGGAGTTGTTACAAAATTTATTAAGTTAGAGTTCTAAGCTAAAACCTTTCTCCTGCTAAACCCAGTTTTATATAAACCAAAAATGTCTCAATGTTTGAACAATGGGAAATGAAACGATGAAATTTTATAATGTGACCATTTTGGTAGTCTCGAAATACAGACTCAAAACATGTCTATTGCATCAAAATTCAGAAGTTAGGCTAGACTCTAGAAAACTCCAAAGGAATAGGACTAAACTGGCTTCAAACTTTCAATTAACTTTCTATGCACTATAAATCGTGATGAACGAGTTGGAATATAAAAGATTGCAAAGTGAGTTTGATAAGCATGTTTAACAAATGACAGAAACAATGTCACTACCAAGTGAATCTATTTTTTCAAATAAAAGTTACTTCAAGGAGTAAGGGACATTTATGTGGAATGACAACTTACGGATCTTGTTTGGGCAACAAAGTTCCAAGTTCTTTGATTCTATCATTGATGTTGAATCTTCTCCTTCTCTCAACTGAAAAACAAAAATCTTTGCATAAGCTTCAATGATTTCAAAATTAAACTAAGTAAAGTTATACTATCTGTAACAACATATTATTCAACAATACAACATAGATTAGCACAACTTAGAATTTGAAATAATGCTTCTACTAAAAGGAAGACAATAATGAATAAAGTGACTTTTATCACGGTATAAATAAGCTTAAAGCAATACTTACTCATATTGTGGTTATCTTTCTTTTGTCTATCTCGTGCAACTGCTGCAGCATCAAGAAGAACTATAAAAGGTCAAGTTATACACTATGTAAGAACTACACCACAAAATCATTATCCAACTTTCCTTACTTTTTATAATAATTAGAAAGCTCACAGTTTAAAATTCCCCAAAGAGTTATTAATGTTGTCTGTTCGACGTATGAAAAAAGTTTTAAAGCAACTCAACAAATTTTACAAAATTTTTCAAAATATGAGAAGTAATACATATTAATTATAACTCTATATTGAAGTTTGCAACTTCGATGTAATATTAGAATGAAAATGTTCCTCAACTTAAGCACTCAGGAAAAAAGTCTGTATCACTGACAGGAATCAAACCCGCAACCTTCTGATTACCGGTCAGATGCTCTACCCACTGAGCTACTGATACTCACATGGGGAGCCGAGTCACTGGTAAAGTTCTTGTTTATTCCCACTTGACATACATCTTACATCTGCTCAGTTGATGTGTCCGATAGTCATATACAGTATTGGTACATCATTCTATAAATCAAATGATCTTTGCTTTCTAATGTTCTTTACCTTATATTCTTTATGTATTTCTCTGATGAGGGAAGCAGTTTTTGAGCACAATTTATTCTTCTCTGATTGATTTTGTGGTAGTGATTTTAAACAATAGCCAATTCTTACTTCAAACAGCAAGCACAAGCACTGTGGTTTAAGGTTGATTTTACAAGAGTATGGCTCGGGACAGTTGTTAGCTAAATCCTTTTACAAGCCTAAATGGCCCATTGGAGCTGCTGCTTATTTCTGGTTTCTGTAGTGTTAAGTGGATGAGAGTCACTGACTCCCCCTGGACAGTACACTAATCTGTCGCAGGTTAGCCCCAAGCCAAAGCTGGGTAGTTGTACGCCTGATGAATTCCAAAAGAGAGTATAAGTTACTCACCAACTTCTGGTTCCTCGCTAATTCCTGCAGGGCACGATGATGCACAAATCGGCCTCGTCTGATGATTGAAGGATACAAACTCGTGTAAATATTGACACGATGCCATAACAATAGCCTTATTTTAATTCTTGATCAAAACAATTTAACTTTTAACCAAACAATATTGAAAATCATTCCAACTGGAAGCTGGCAACTTGGTTATAAAATTAAAAAGAAAGCAATCCTCATGATCAAGTTGAATAATTATAATAACAATAATCAACTTTATTTTGACAGGGTAACACTTGACAGTACTTGAAATACTCATGACTTTGAATTTTTTTCTAAGTATATAACTTGAGCGCTTTCTTTTAAACTTTATAATCAAAGTTGCCAGCTTTCAACTAGAATCAGTTGAGAAATAGAATCATAAAGCATTATATGACTATTGGACTTATAGAGAAAGCAGATGCGAGATTTATGTCTAGTGGGAATAGACAAGAACTAAATTTGTGATTCATCTCCCCATGTGAGTATCCGTAGCTCAGTGGGTAGAGCATCTGACTGGTAATCAGGAGGTTACGGGTTTGATTCCCACCAGTGATTCAGAAATTTTTCTGAGTACTCAACTTGATTGAGGCTTTCTTTCTAATATAAAAAATCATATCTATTTTTGTATTTTATATTTTTCAGCACGATGTCAATTTCTCCAAATTATTGTGCAAGTATACTGTTTAAGGTAGCTGCATTCTAATAAGGTGAAAGTAAATGTTTCAAATTTGTTAAATGGCCTTGAAAAAGACAGTAATTTGATACTGAAGTCATTTCCCTAGAGTTTTTACTGTGTATTAACTAAATAACGCTAAAGTTCTTAGCCTAATAAATGAAAAATGTAAAATGTCTGCTCATTCAAAAACTACTCATTACAAGTTAAAATAAATCTATTAGTGGTCAAAAGGTTAACCTAACATCACAAGTTAAAATCTTAATAATGAAACCACGTGTTTCTGCTTTTTCTGAGCACTAAGAGGTCTGTGATTAGCTTTTAAGTGACTCCAACTTAATACAGAACTAAAAGTTAGCTTTTAGCTAAAAAATAGAGTGATTCAAAAGTTAAATCTAAGCCTAGAACTGTTTCATCTTCTATGTTAAAAACAATACAATTTAAAGTATATATCAAATCACTTGACTCTCATGTGATCTGAGAGCTTTTAAAAGATCTTCTTCAGATAATTTCTAAACAACTCGGAGAGGATCTTGAACAAAACAAAAGACTTGATTATTGAAACAAAAGATTTGATTATTGAAACAAAACAAGTACTTACCAGAGGGTTGTGTACACTTAACCCATTGTAAAGATCCAGCATGTTTGTGGTTGCTGGCATCTACAGAAGAAAGATAACTGCATGATTCTCGAGCACTCATGAATCATTTTCAAACTCAATTATTTCAAAATCAAAGTAGCTTACAAGCCAATTTCACAATTAATACATACTCAAAAACATGGTTTGTCATTTTAAAAGAATAACACAAAATTTTAGGAGTTTTCTATGGTGTAAAACTGAAATTCAGGACTGTAAATTTTAAAAACTTACACAAAATCAGTTTAAGTCAATAAAGTATGTTCTAGCATTTAAAGCCTACAATTTAACTCTGATATAGTTGAATATTTGACAAATTTAAGGAGATTTCCTGGAGCTTTTAGAAAAGAAATCTAGGAACTTTTCAGAGTCCTAGAGAAAAATTTTAAGATTCTAGGAGATTCCCAGGGAAGTTAAAACTATGTCTTTGTCAACCTTGTTTTTGTAAAACTGAGAAACACAGAATGTGATAAACTTGTTGATACACTTACAGAGGAAAGTTGAAGAGCTGGATCTACAGCCGTCCACATCCCAAGAGAATCATCTATTCCATTTGATTCCAAACTGGAATTATAAAAGTCAATCTAGGTTAGCAACTGGACAAAATACAAAGGGTAATGCTACAGCTAAGGTTGCTACAGTATCACTGAATTAAATGGACCTTGAACTCTGATCAAACACAGTCATAAGCTTGGACAAGTCCAATATTAAGAGAACCAACAAATGCTTACCTGATGATGTCATCAAGCAAGTTATCCACCTGAGAAACAATTTTAAGACTGTTAGTACAAAAGGTACTTGAACATAACCACAAAATACTATTTGAGCAAGCTCTGATTGGCTACAACTTCATGTAGTAAATACAGGATGACGTCAATGTTCATTTCACATAAAGTAAAACACTACAACAGAGAACACTTGAAAAGCAGAGACTTCAGCTTTGCCTCACTTTCTCTTGTCACTTTTATCTCCGGTGTCACTGTTTTGAATTTTTGTCAAGAAACATAGACAACGATGTGGTATAGGTAAATCTCTGTGTTACAAACAAACTTTTTCCAATCGAAACACCTCAAGTCACTAAACAAAAAATTGACCAATCTAGGACTGGCAGATTCATTATTTAATAACAATAAATGGAACTTTTTATTTTTAAATATAGATAAAATCAGGTAAAAGTTAAAACTGTTATCAGGGTTTCAGATAAGGGCCGGCAAATGGCGAATTTCGCTGGTGCACTCTAGACTTTTGAGGAATACTTGCTGGCTTTATAGGCTTTCACCAGGGCAATTGACGGGGGCATGTGTGTTCCAAGTAAAAATTAGCTGGGGCTTTCTATAATGACAATTTTTTTAGCCGCAGCTTAAATTTTTTAGCCATACCCCTAAAAAGTTAACTGAAACCCTGGTTATAAGATAAAACTAAACCTTTTTGATCAAAGACCATCTTCTGAGTAAACTAAACAGAAACTATCAATTTTGTGTTTTTCAAAAACAATGAAAAAAGAAAAAGAAAAAGAAAAAAAATCAGAAATCAATGCACTCTGTGTTTACATACTTCTGCTGATGCAGGATCCGGACTTGTCACTGACATTGGACTCTGGGGGGGTTTCATAGCGCTACCCAGAGATCGTGACCCCCCTGCTATGTTTGCAACTGCCTGCTGATTTAACGCATTTAATGTGGGTTGGCTTGTCGACATGACATTCTTATGCAGTCCACCTGGAACAGATGATGGAGGTGGTTGGTTTTTTAAATACTGTTTTACTTGTCTTTTTTGCTGCTGCATGACGTAGTAATGAGTTGGATTCTCTAGCTTGGTTTGAACCTGAAAAAACAACAACAGCAACATTAGAAAATTACTGTGCAATGCCACTTTGTGTGACATGTGAGAACACACACTGACAACAATATTAACTAAATGATTTGACCCATAATTACAGTATTATAGCTTTCTGTCCACATTGCCATCGCAGATTTTTTGTCCAGATCAACCTAATTCACTATCTGCCCTTGTATGAATCATGCTCATCTTTGTTTAATGAAGGATCAAAAAACTAATAATAATCTCTACAAGAGAATAAAAAGAGATTCCCAAGTCAAGTAGATTATAAGTCCAGCAATTATCCTGGGGTCAAAGTTTGCATATAATGGGTCACATATGCAATCAGAATTTGGACCTTTGGTCGTGATGTTAGCAAGGCATTTTTTGCATTTTAAGTTGCATTTCCAACATACTGTTTAAAGGGAATAGTTTTCATGGTTCTCACTGACAAACGATAACAAAATTTCAGGAGTTTTCCAGGGAAGAAAATATACTTTTCCAGGACCCAACCCCAAATTCTCTCTCGGCAAAAACAAAACGATATCAAGTAATTCAATATCAATTTCTGCCACAATCGTAGCAACTGGTATATTTTGGTTTGTTTATAAAACTGTTGAAAAATTTTCCACAAAATTCCTGGGGTACAGGGAAATTATCTGTTTTTCCAGGAGTTTTACAGGGCCCTGGAAGAAAATTTCAAAATTCCAGGAGTTTTCCATTAATTCCAGGAGTAATGGGAACCACAGGTTTTTGTGACCAGTTCCATGTTATTACCAGATGCCCATGGGCCTATTATTACTATTATATTTTCATTATTATCAGGTAGTAAAAATGGAAGGTTGCCTTTAAAGGTAAACTCAGAGAAAAGGTGCTTAATGCGTAACAAACCTCTGTGAACCTAAAACAACAATATAGTAAAACTCTCAACAGTAAAATAAGTGTTGATAAGCTACATATCAGTAAAAAATGTCCTAAACTCATTTCTAAATCCACTCACTAAGCAAACTTTAAAATGTCCACAGCTATCAATACTATTTAACATAGATCTTGAAAGTTCTTGCAATATGCAGAGTGTTTAATAAGACTGCTTAGAACTGCATTTGTAGTAGGACTGTCCTCCAATCTCTACACTCCCAGCATTTCCCACATGCTCTTAGTTATATCCTTCAAGGGCAAACTCCTGATGCAAACTCCTGTTATTATTATCATTATGATAAATCCCTCTTCTTTCAAGTGCATACGCCTTTCCATGCACATTCTAGATTGCAAGGAAATGACAGCAGTGGATAGCTGTTTTGCTCTTATTATACTTGTCAGCACTGCAACCCCAGGCAGTGAAAAAGACAACAAGATCTTGCACCAGTGCCCTTTACTCTCAAGGCAGACCTACTATTACAGATCTCTTTACCTTAGCTAAATCCTTTTTACGAGCCAAATTGGCCCATTGGAGCTGGTGCTTATCTCCTGTTTCTGTAGTGTTAAGCGGATAAGAGTCATTGACTCCCCCTGGATGGGACACTAATCCATCGCAGGTTAGCCCCCAGCAGAAGCTGGTACCCATTTTACCAACCTCGGGAGGATGGGAAACTGAGTCAACTTCGACAGAAAAGAACGTCACACAAATGTTCAACACTCGGCTGAGCTGGGGGTTGAACCTGGGACATTGTGGTTAGAAGGCAGAGATCTTACCACTGTGCCAACCACGCTGCCTTTCTCTTTACCTTAGTCACCACAAAACAAGTGTGAAATCTTCAAGAGAAAAAAATCCTATTTTAATAAGCAGTTGTATTTACCTTTAATACACTTGAGGGTACTTCTGGGGGAACAGTTGTCGGAGATTTATTACCAGGCACGGATATACTCTGTGAGTGCTCCTGTTGCCGACGTGCTTGTTCTACACGCTTTCTCTCCTGCTGTTCTAACTGTTCTAGGTGCTCACGTTGGAGCTGTTGTTTAAATAAAGTCCGGGATATTGGAGTAGCCATGTCGAGTTTTGATTCAGTATTCAACAAATCTTTTTTATTTGCTTCCAGATCAAGAATGTGTCCCAGAGTTGTTTTGTCTTTACTGTTTAGGAAGAAAAACATTGAAAAATCATGATTCAACACAATATAGGGAGAACATAATAAGGCAGTAAAACAATGTTGCACATGTTTTATCGAGTTTTAGAAATACATTATGACCTAGGAGAACCACAAAGGAAATGTTAAGAGGAAATGAGGTGACGACAAGTTTTCTGTCTGTTTTCTGAGTGCTCTCCTAAGTCTTAATGTGTTTCTAAAATTCGACAGAAACACAAGTGTTGCTGTTTTATTGCTTTATGAAAATAGTTTGCAAAAACATTCATCAATTTGACTAATTTTAAAACTTTGTCTCAAGTTCAGGACAAGTTCAAAACCTTCAGTGGTGCGAATGTGATGTCATGATTTGTATCGACATTTAGAAATGGGGACTAGGTGAAATCAGAGCAAGCATTTCATAGAATCTATTTGTTTATGAACTATTAATAGTTTGAGATGCTATACAAAAGTGTTGCAAAAGCTGGCTAAAAACAACTCGGTTGCACCTTCTCCAAGCACACGACTATATCAAGCCTACCATGAAGTTAGGTTGAAAAATTTTGACTGAGATAAAAAAATTCATTCTTTTGTGAAGACTACATTTAACTGTTTTGAAGAGGTGAAAATGGTCCAAAACATTTGTTCATGTCTTCATAACAAAATGTTTATTAAACACTCCAAAATAATATTATATGAAGATTACAGTGCAGCATAAAGATATAAAGTGTTTTACGAAAAGCAAGACTCTGTGAACAAATATAGCACATTATTTGACAGAATTTTAAACTCAAGTCCACCACAATGACAATACAACTGCAAATTATAGAAAGACATGCTTCTCATCAGAATAAACAATAATACTAACCCATCAACAGCTCTCAAAAAAGATCTGAAATAAGCACCCCTTCAAATTCTGTTTTTACCAGTAAACTTCACACCAGGCTTATAAGTAAGTCTTAGCTGTGGTGTAGATTTTCTTTGTCAAAAATGTATGTGTAACTGCATAAATAAGAACAAAAGAATTTTTTTCATTTCTCCATCAACACTGGCATTAATGCAACTGCACGATTCCTGTCACCCAAAATAAACATCATCTGTCAAATTATGGTCTCATGCTTATGTTCTGCTTTCTATGATGTACATCATGGACCAAACACATGAATGTACCTGCTGATTCAAAAATGTCTGGTACAAAATGGATTTAAATTTGGAAAAAAGAGAACAGCTGATTGCAGGTGAATTTTTATTTCTTTCTGATCATCTTACTAATCTCTTGTTGATCCTCACAACTTTCAGGAAACTGCTAAGATTTCAAATATTTCTGTTTTTCGCTCACCATGAAATTAGTACTGCAGTAGACAAATTTAAGAATCACTATTGCTGTTCCTGATTTACAGACCGGTCTCCAATATCGACCTAAATTCCAACTAACTCATTCACAGCCGCCAAAGTTTCCCGAGTATATACAATCCCTTAATCCTTATATTATTTATATGAATATCTCAACTGTGCCTCAGTGTACAGATTTAGATGCCCAGGAAACAGAATTGTACATGATCTAGGTAGTGTGTCATTACATCTTCAGTAACTTTTCAAACTCAGTTGACTTTAAAATTGGTATTTATTTCAATGTAAAGAATTATGGGAGAAAATTTTATTTTTCTTAAACGATTCCTCTCAGTTTTCACTATTTATAAACAAAACAAGAGTACCCAGATCTATAAGTGACAACACCTGTATGCTTTCTGTTCTGAAATAAGTTTAAAAAAAACTTGGATATTTTTTCAATGTTGAGCAGTTTTACAAGTTAAATGCTATTAGATTCGTTTCTTTGAAATCTTCACTAAACCAATGTATGAAACCTTAAGAAAATTTTGAGAAGCCATGTATATGGCTAAATGACAGAATTAGTAACAGAATGTTGACCTTAGCAGAGCTAAGTGAGCAGGACAAATTAATCGGCTATTTAAGCAGTTTCTGCCAGCTATTTTTTGAATAAAATTGATTGCTTTTAAACTTCTGTATCAAGCCCATTCTGACGTTAGTGTTTATCTATTTGAATGAAATTTAACATCAACTTAAAAACTTATGTGTTGAAAAAACCCACGTGATAAAAAGAAAATAGAAATGGTCAAATTGTACAAATAAACAACTTCTGGATAAATAACATAAATTGGTATTTTATCCATAAAAATATAAGACCAAAAACTCAGTTACTCTCTCCAGCAATGCACAATCATCATTACAAAAATGTGTACAGCAACAGCACATTTCAAATAACACGCCACAGTTTTTCAATTATTAACAGAATCGTTTTAGGCCTTCAGGGCTGGTGTGTCCAAAAGTCGGTTCATTCAAAGCGCATTTTCTTCGCCAAGGAAACATTTAACCGGCCCATCAAGTTCTGTTAAGATTTTCTAATGAATCAAAGTGTCAAACTCCATAATTACAGCACAAATTAGTCTCTACAAAGTTGGAAACAGAAAGTGAAAGATGGGTTAAAATTCTAACTTTGGGTTAGTGCCAATCGGCTTCTAACATCTGGGCTGTAGAAGAAATGCGTAAGTCCGACATCAACGGCTTGATTTCACTTTTAAACCACAAAAAACAAACCGTATATTTTTACCAAACTTTGTTTTTCTATCACAAAGATGTTACATAACAAGCTATTTGTTCTTTGAGATAATCGATACAAACCCAACAACAATGCCTTTGAATTTTGCACGAATACGTTTAGCAAACAATGAACCCTTAGGCTTGAAGAAAAGAAAGACTAAATTGTTATTCTGTTTACAAGTACATTCAAGAAGATCACGGGATGTAAACGACTGTGTCTCGTGATTTGGTAGCAAGAAGGTTGAACTTGAGGTATCCGAGACGCCCTCGAAAGATGGAAATATTGTTAAAGTTGTAATATTGTTGCATCATCGAAGTTTCTTTTCACTTTCATTTTCAATCCTGTAAACTTAGCAAAAACTTCGCGTTGCACACACAAAATACGATCTTAATTCCTAATATTCAAAGATGATTAAAACTTGCGCACAGGTTTTACTCTCAAAAACGAAAGGAAATACGATATTGGAAACGATATCTTTTCCGCTTCTAGCCGGGTTCTTAAAATTCTAGATGCATACAAGAACGGACATGTTCTGTCTGAAAAGCGACACCATAAGCGGGCATACAGAATTTGCGATGAGCAACCAGCTACCTTCTCCCTTCTTTAAAGCTGCATACATTGTGGCTGCCAGCTTAAGAAGCAAAGAGAGGAAACTAATGCTATTAAAACGAAATATAAGCTCTGAAAAGCGAAAGTATCGGCAATTCAAATGGCAAAACGGTAAATGTAATAAAGTTTCCGGGATACAATTATGATCTCGGGAGGATCTCGGCCAGGTCAGCGGGAAAGCTTTGGACACAATTCTCCTTTAACGGATCAAGTTCTGAATCAGTTAACTAAATGTTTTCATTTTAAAATGATATTAATTGAAATTTACCACGCAATTTATGCAAAAAGACATAAGAAACAAAATTTACACGTGTGCGTGCGAATTTCGGAAAACTGGTTCGTCCAGCTTGGAGCGGCAAAACGAAAACAACGCCGTGACGTACATTACAAGTTATAGATTGTTTCCCTCTTAATCATGCTCTCTAAAACCAAAAAGAAAGAAGGAAAACATATGTTTTCGCCCATGAGCAAAAAATTCAACATCTCACTTCGTCCAGTGCAAAGAATTTAAAATCTTACCTAAAAGATAGTGCTTCGAGAGCTCTTGATTTGAGTTTATAAAAATCGCCGTTGTCTATACCGTCTCCTACGTTGAAATTGTCCTGACTATGAAGGTCAAAATCAAGATCAATTCCTGACTCGTTCATTTGCAAGCCTTAGGTTCAACTTAGTATAAAAATCGGTACAGACAGCTCCAACTCCAAGCGAATGTGAGCTTTCAAAACCTTCGACAGAGAGTAACATTGATCGACCATCATGTAAAGTAAACCCCCATCTTTGGGTTGATTAGAATTTTAAATGCTGATTGGTTGAAATGGATCACGTGTCTTAAAATAGACCATTACATCAGAATTTTAATATAAGCTAGTTTTGGGCAGGAACCTGACGTCACAATGCTCCGCCTGTCAAACTCGCCTAATATGGGACCCTATCCTTTTATGGTAAGCGAAGTTAATGGTCAGCAAAGGGTGCGATTTCAAGAGATAATGTTTCGATCCGCGGTTAATAGACGCATTTTTTGTATATTTAAGAACAACGAGGCTCAAATTTGCCAAAATTATAACAGGAACTGCGGAGATGGATTGCTTTGGTATTGGGGCTTCAGCCTCTCCCTAGGCTCCTTACCTCCACCATCTCAATAATTTTGCCGTAATTACAATGCTTTCCACAAGATAAAATTTGTGTCTTCGGCCGACTAAATTCCCTCCCGCCCCC
>JAOCPT020170076.1:0-13933 GCA_026546935.2 Palythoa grandiflora | reverse complement strand
CCACGCGCGATTAGGCATAGGTTAAAACCTGGACTGGACGAAATTACCACGCGCGATTAGGCATAGGTTAAAACCTGAGACTGGACTCTTCTTTGTATATGTTCTGTATAGAAAAATGTGAAGGATCGGGGAGGATGGGAGGATGGGGGCGTTAGTCAGGGGGTGCAGTAGGTAGATACAGGATTTATTTACAAACATTCTGGGACCTTGTCTGGTTCCAAGGAGAGAAGATAATAGGACTTGATGTATTTCCATTGATTTCATTTCATTTCTTAGGCGCTTTTAGTAATATTTTACAGTACAGTACTTAGGCCTCGACACTCCCTTTTTTCCCTCTATTTCTTAAAAAAAACATTTCGGCTTCAAAGTTATCCTGGCTGTTTCTCGCGCAGGAATGAATTTAGAATGGTACTCCCGAAATATAATGTTGAAAATGTTAAAATTGGAATTTTTTTACACTCGAGAATCCGGCACGTTTTTAGAGAATTTGTACAAGAGATTTGTATGTCTACAGCTCTTTAAGATATAGTCATAATAGGCCTGTTGTTGATTAAGAAAAAATATCTAGCTGTGATGCTGGCGAATTAACAGGAGGAAGTTACGCTTTCCAGAGCCGTCGTTTGTTTGCTAGCTCTCTGCATAAAATCATATTTGTTTGGCTCACTTAATAAAATGTTGCAAGATCAGTAATAGCTTTAGTATGAATTAGTCATAGATTTATAATAAATAGTGAAGAAATGCATGAGATGGTCCAGGTTTTAGTATTTAATTGTACCCATTAATTAAAATTGGATTATTTTTACATTTTTGTTTCAATATTAAAATAACATAGTGTACCAACTTCCAAAAATAACTTTAAAGCTAACAATACTTGGAAGTTGGTTTTTCACCTTTTTGCTTACAACATAACTTGACAAGATTATTTTGTGTTGAGGCTGGCAGTTCACAGCATTAGAAGGTAACGACCAAGATGATGATGATAGAGATGAATTTAAAAATTGAAAATTTTGTGGTAAATCTTTCAAATTCAGTTTTTTTGGCTGACAAACATGTCTGGACGTCTGGGATTCGATACTTTGAAAGTTCACCGATTTTCCGGTTTCCCCATAGCACAGCAAGATATCCCCGGAATCCCGCTGAGAACTCATTCGCCACTCCTTGTGTAATTTGTATGTCGTTTTTTTAAAGATTTTAAAAAAGAGTCCCACGTCGGGAGATTTTCACAGTGAATATTAAAGGTTAGTAAATTATGAATTTTGAAAATTTCAGTTTTATGGTTGCATTTTCTCACATCATTGTGTCACCAGAAAATTTGAAACGAGGTTCAAAAAGACCACACGTAATAAGTCCTGTGCGGTTAAGTCAGTGAAAGTTTTGACTTGGTATTAATTAGGTTATGAAATTGTTTAAGATATTCCTAGTTGTACAGTATTAGGTCGCGTCAGTTTGCTTCTTTGGCTGATAAAAAGTTTCCATACGCCAGCTTTTTTTTGCAGAATTGATGTTTTGGGCGACCGGAATAACTTGATTCAGTGAGGGTGATGTGCTAGTAGTGTTATCATGTATAAATGCTCGAGCAGTTTTTGGCTGACCGGTTTTCCCAAAATGTTTGTGTCATTTTTTTCAGTTGCAGACGCTTTGACTTTGAGATGTTATTATCGAAACTCTGATCAGTGAGTCAGTCTTTGTTGCCTGCAAAAAAATATGATTTTATAGTTTGAGCTCCAGAGCAGTTGATCTGCCAATGAGTAGAGACTTTTATAGCACCGCGACGCAGAGTTAGTCGGCCATGACAACTCCGTTCTCTGACTGGGGCTGAAAACGTTCAGTTAATAATAGATTTATATCAACATTACCAACAAAACTAATACATTAGAACCCTGGTAATTCGAACTTTGAAGGGAAACGAAAAACTGTTTGAGTTAGCGGGGTTTCAAATTATCGGGCTCGATTGAAATATTCAATTTTCCAGGTTAATAATTAATAGTTTATTAATATTCAGCTCTTCAGTATAAACTACCATGCATGCGAGAAACTAATACATTTTGTGACAGTAAAGTCACCGCATCTGGTATGACTCTTATGATTGGTAAATAATTGTCAAATACTTTATCTTTTCGCTGCACTGATTAGAATAAAAAAGAAGAAAAGCTAATGGGATATCTCAATGGGCATCCGTGGCGAGTTATAAGAATCAGAATATCGAGTATCAGGCAAAATTTTAATCAAGGGAAACGAAATTTAGTTCGAGTTAGCGAGATTTCGAGTTCTCCGAGTTCGAAATAACAGAGTAAAAATGACTGAAAAGTTGGGTGAAATCCAAGGGAATTGGAACTCAGTTCGAGTAAGCAAGGAATCCATTATCCGAGTTCGGGTTACCGGGGTTTAACCATGTAGGAATAAGAGACACGTGTGCCCTATCTTTACATCCTTTACATCTGATCTACCAGTGTATATTAACCCTTTCAGCCCCAAGCACAACAAATGACGTGTTGGTAAATTCTCCCAACTGAGCTCCATACTTTCTGTATGAGCAGTTCGGGAGATTTTGTCTTTTCAACTTCTACAATTTATTCCACTCGATCAATTTCTTATTTCTCATTACCAGTTATATTGTTTTATCATGAGTTATGTAAGGAGAAGTTAGATGTTGATAAATTCCTCTGGGCTGAAAGGGTTAAATCTTTTTCTGTTTAGAAGCTGTTTAAGGCGGGGAAAACAAAACCCTAATGATCCACAGAAAGTAGTAAAAAGCAAATCAAAAATATATTTTACAATACAATACAATACAATATGTGTGATACAATACTCTATTAAGATAAATAGATAGTTTTATTAAAAAGATCTTATTGCAGCCTTCTAAGGCTGAATTATATGGCTATTTACAAAGATAATAATAACAGTAGTAATTTATTAATAAAGTTCAAACTATTAAAAAGTACTATTAAAAAGTGCTTACAATATTACAATATTAAATTACATAAGGAATCTATTTCCTACTCGTGATAGGGAAAAAAGTGGAACTAAAGCGTTTAGTACGCGATTTTTCTGTAGCAAAACACGCTGGCTTCTCAGATTATACGGACATTTGTAAATGATGGAGCTTGCGATCGGGTTCAGAAAACAGCTGATTAAAGAACTTCTGGCAGTGATTGCTAGGTCTAACCTCCAAAGTATTTATCTTGACAACAACAACAATTTTTTATTTACCCATAATTATAATATTTTACATTTGAAATAACATAATAAAAATAGAATAAAGGTAATGGCCCTAACAAATAACTTAAAAGCTAAAGATCAGTTAGGGCCATGAGCGCTGGACAGGTATAAGTAATATAATATATAACATAGATGGGGCTGTTACAGATCATCTGACATTTGCAAAGATAACTTTTAGGGGGGACAATATCAACCATACACACACACACAACACACAGACACACACACACACACACACACACACACACTTAGCATGGCTGTATATAAATCCAGGTTAAAAATTAAACTATAGTAAAAGGGGAAACGGTCTATATTCTGAATACTATCAGAATACGATTGTAATGGGTCCTGATAAGAAAATGCGGGAGATGTTATAGAAAGAGCGCGTTTTTTAACCAGTTCTGTCCTTACATAGATAGTCTGGCAGTGCATTATGGTAAATACTTAGCTAAAAGCTAGTTAACAGACCGACCACAAAATATTTTTTTCTGAACCGTTTTTGTTGGCACGCTGTCCTTGCTGCTTCAGGTCCATACTAACTGGCGTATGCAAATAATACATGTGCACTAACACCAGAAGTACAATTTACAGTTTGGCAATTAACCGAATACAAAGATAACTTTTACAACGGTCCTGTTCGGTTGTCGTTAATCGTCACTTAATGAAAACGTAATTTTTGATACAAGTGAAAAAAGAAAGACGATTTGTTTCATGTTCTTAAACAATTACTGCATTTAAAGCATATAAAACACATAAAGTATAAAATCGTTGTCTTTTGTTTTTGTTTTTGTTGGTTATGTAATTTTCTCGATATGTTCAATTTTCACATGAATCGACGTTGACATTTCTTTGATTTTTAGTTTGTTAAAAAGAAAAAAAAAACATGTAGCTCTAGCACTGACACGTTTTAAAAGGTAATTCATTAAAACATATATTTTAAGCTTTTTTTATAGTCGACAACCTCCTTCCACTAGAAATTTGCTTTGTCACTGTTCATGTTTTGTTCGTAGCTAATCAAAATTCAAGTTTCAACAGTATCGCTAATTACAGAATCATCTTTCTCATCCATTGCTAAATAGCATGAGGGTTTCGTTGCTGTTCTTCCTCACTGTATTTACTTAGAATGGTCATTCTTCTATGTAATTAAACTTTAAACCTAAATTTCAGTGCGGGGGTTGCTTTTACCCTTATAACTGTAAGCCAGTACAAGGAAAAGAGGCATTATCCTTCCCAAAGAGCGGGCGAAAAACACAAAGTTTGACGGATTATAAATGCTTAAGCTCCTTGACATGTGATTATAAATCTTGACATTGAATAATAGAAAAATGTTTTATTCATAGTGAACAGATAAGGTCTTGTTTTGTCTGAAACACTCGACTATAAAAGAAATGACTTTGAATATGATAAAACACAGGCGATGCCACTAATTTGATATATCTTTCTTAGTCACAACAAACGCCAAGAGATCTCGCGTGCAAACAGAAAAGCTAAACAAAGAGCGGTCAAACGATTCAATGAAGAGTAATATTCTTTCAATAATTGGAGTGCTTTCTGCAGATAGGAATTCATTTACCGGTGGGAAGGGACAGATAATTAAGATCAATTGGATTTACATTTGACAGGAAAAAAGCACGTGAAACAAATTAGTTACTACAATACTTCACAACTCACCAACTCAGTCAAGTTTTGCCTGGGCGATGAAGCGGTGAACCTCCAGCAGGCAAACCAGAGAAATCAACAAGTTCTTTTTGCTGACTCAAATACTACAATCAAAAACTTTTATTTCTCTATTGTTGATAATGTTGTACAATTTAACATCAAACTTTGTTAAAGTACCTTGACCTTGTATCAAAATCGAGATTCTTAAGAAATTTTTTAAGACTTCTCTTTTGATCCGGCTTGTTTTCGCAAGTGATTCTTCTCTCTTTTCTGTGTGGCGGTTTATCTGTCTACTTCAAATTTGAATATAGGCTCTGTTTTTTTTATCACATTGATAAATAAGAGCTTTCTTTTTGTAAGATACCGTTTTATTGGTTACTGGTTAATTCTTATTGAATTGCTTTCACTGGAACTATTGTCGCGTAAATCCGACGCACTCTTTCACATTAAGAAATAACAAAACTTGACCTTGATTCAACATGTTTATACGACTATAGTACAATAAACACTTCGTAACAATATCGAAACACTCATTTATCTTCTTTTATAATGTTGTTTACTGATGGTTCTTATAAAACATTTTTTAATATAAGAAATAGCTTAATAAGCACGACCCAGTTTCCCGCTGAGACAGTGAAAGACTTTGTTGGACACTCGACATTGCAGGTGTCTTAACTTAACACAAATGTACTATAAAAACACAATTTGGCGCGTAAACACTCAGCAAACCTACCAACAATTTGCAATACCACTTTCTTTTAAAACCTATTATAAAAAAACCCAAATTGAATATTGTGTTAATTTGTACAATAACACACGAATACGTTTAAAAAGTCCTCAAAATATCAAACAACAACTCAATACGTTTAAACTTCTTCGGATATCTTTGTTTTGTTCAAACACTTTATTTCTAAACAGAGGATTTGAATAATTTCGTTCTAATAGTCAGGAGTACAATTGCCATATTCTTTGTACTACTGTCACCTGTTTAATTCTTAAGTTTGTTGTTAATTTATTAGTGTTCACAGCTTTGGAGAATAAGACTAGTGTTTTCAGTTACATGAAAGAGTCTCTCGCCATTGTGACAGGTGACAAAATCTGGCTTTCTCATCAGTTCAAAGTCACCGATGTTTAAAACAAATAGTTAAGGATGCCTATTTAGTGATGTGGTTCTTTAGACTGTTGTTTTCACATTCACTTGTTTGCCTAAGTGTATCTCAAATGCTAATTCTTATCTGAAGAGAAAAAACTGTATTCGTTAAAAATAACTTTATGTACAAGCACTTCTCACAGGTAACGGTTTATCGTTAAAACATTACAGCCCAAATGATACAAATTCTACCTACGTAGATTTCAATTTAAAGCCGGCAATTCAATAATGAAAATATAGATCAAGCCTGTTATAGTTTCAACGAGAGAAAGCTATTGTTCCAGAAAGTTCTTCAAACAAAGAGCTGAAGTGTGCAACAAGGAAGTTTTTAAAGCTACTGAAGAGGGAAAAATACCAAGTCTTCATTCATCAATCAGAATTAAACATACCGCTCATGTACAATTAGTTAATCGTCGAGAGATGCGTTATTAAAACACTCCAATAGAATAGAGCCGACTTTCCCCTGCCAAACAAATTAAGGAAACACAGAAGCCGGAAACCTTTTAAGGATTTAAAAGCTCAGGATTATTGTTTCCATTCTTAAGGATGCAGTTATTGAAAGGCAGGTTTGAACCGTTATTGTTTATCCTCGGTTTTATCAACATAACAAAAGTAACTCAAAAACTTTCAAAGAAAAAGCTCGACAAAAGCTGTCCTCGAAAAGCAAACTTCAAACGATCTCGAGCTGACAAAGCCAAGGCAATATTTACAATATATACACACCATTTATAATTTTTAAATACGTGAAGCAGAGCCCGAAAGAATCTCGAGTCTCTGAGCTATAGAAAATCCGTTCACAACGGCATCAGCTTTTGATCGCTTTCTCAATCCTCCTCCAGCTGAACTGTTTTCCCCTTTGAGTGCGTCGGATAACGAGCGAATATAGTTACAAGCTATTCGTAAAATCTCTAGTTTTGTGACTCGTCGTTTACTTTTGGGAACGGGAATGCACTTTTTTAGACTCTCTAAAGCTCGGTTTAAAGACTTCATCCGTCGCCGTTCGCGGTCATTCGCGCGAAGCCTGCGAACTCTTTTCATTGGCTCGATTGGAATTTGAGCATGCGCCCTGCCATTGTCACAATCCATATGAGACTTTATCCACGTGCCAGGAACTGTGCCTAAGTTGGAATCTCCATTGTCTTGTATTGCCACACTCTTTCCCTCAAAGTTCATCGTATCACCACCGTCTTTCATATTTGCTTGACATGTTGTTTCGGAAATGTCTGCAAGTTCCAAAAGCCCTTCAGGAAAATCGTGAAAGTCTTGTGTGTCTGGCGAATCAACTTCACTGCCTCCGCTAATAGAACTGTCACCAGAACGAATTTCAGCGTTTCTCTGGGACTCCAGGTTTAACTGTTGGTCACATTTCCTTCCGAGAAATTCAAAATGGCCACCGACATATTGCGAATAAGAAGAAAACTCCCGGCAGAAGTTTTGTTGATAATAAACTTGGCTTTCGAATGAATCATCACTGTACAATTTTCCTTCCGAAGCAAACATTCCTGCCATTCCAACCTAAAAAAAATTAATAAAAAATTATGAGTTTTTAACTTTTGATTTTCTCTACTTTAATTTTTTTTACATAGGTTTGTGCAAGTACCCTTACCTTTATGCAAGTACCCTTACGTTTCAAAGATAAAACATTACGATAATACAAAAACTCTGAATGTGTGAAGTTGTACTTTGCATTATTTCTAAAGAAATTGTTACAAATACCATGAAGAGAAACGACAAAGTTGAGTGATTATGGCTGCTCTTTCAATATGAGACAAATTCAAGGAGATGAACAATTTTAAATTTGAATTTCAGACCTACCTGACTTTGCTCGGTGTTTTATCAAAAATATAGCTGTTATTCATTCGTTCTGCTCTGCACGGAAGGACAATAAAAATGGGCAGAATATCAAAGCGACTGTTTTTATACGTTTTGAAGAAATGGGCGTCACATATCGAGATTACAATAGCGCCCATTTCGGAATAAACAGCGACCCAATATATGTTGATAATACTGACGTTTTCACGGGCTGACGCACTGCATTGATACGATAATTAAGTCATGTTATAGTGATGCTATTATTGATGGCAAACTTGATCAGAGCACGAATCTTAGAATGCAAACAAACCAAACTTGCTTTATTTCCACTCCATTTTGACTCAAATCGGTTCTTTTTTATTTCTATCCATGTTCTCGCCTTCCATTTTTCTTCAGCTACCGTAAATATTCGGGTCTCAGCATGACATTTAACTTAATATAAAAGATAGCTAATACGAAAGCTGAGCACCTAAGAGGTCTTGTCTAAGTATTGATAAAATAAGAAACGCCTTACATGCAAAGCAGTAATAGGTGTCTAATGTTCACTTGTCACTGGTTAAATATCGCTAATCGTTTTAAAGTAGAGCTCGATTTTAAGATAACGGCCTCGGCTATCTGTTTTCTCGCTGCTAGTCTGCCTTTTTTGTCAGTAATGCCTTTCTTATAGATTTTTTCCTCGCAAGTTGAATTGGTTGGAAGTGACCAATTTAGTTTAACTTTTTTAATACCAGCTACTAATCTATCCATTGTTCTGCGCATGCGCAGGTTTTTGAAAAATTGCAAAACAGCAAGAAGTACTTTATTTCAAAACTCTTTTTCTGTCAAAACGGGCAGATAAATCTTGAAGTTTAGGCCTTCCTCGATTCTCTTTCGAATTATAACAACATTTTTTGCTTTACTCTGAAGGCGTTAAACGAAAGCTCATTAGCATTTTAGATAAAACCTTCAACATTTAAAGTAACAAAACGTGCCCTCTGATTTCTCTTTCTCTCTTCTCAATGAACACACGTTTGGTAATTAAAACAGTAAGCAGTGTAGAAATCTTCTTATTATCTTTCTTTCATAGCTTTGATATTGACTGCAATCACAGCCAGATTTGCTATAACAAAAGTGTGTGGCGCCTGCTTTCCTAATTAAAATAACAAAACTAGCCGAAAAGAAAATATATATTTACCCAAGTAGCTTTCTTTGTGACGTTTCCTAAATGAAATTAGTTATAAATGTGGATTACTTATTTTCGACTTTTCTGGTTTGAACGAAAAAAGCTCTTTCCGTTAGCTGGGAGTTCCAAGCTAAAGAAAGGAGACACAGGGGTCAAAATGGGCGTGTGATATTCTCATATAGTAAAGCAATGTTCCTCGGTCTGGTTAATATTTTCCTTGTAGAAGTTTGGCTTTCCCATCGCAACACGTTCTATAAAAAGAGCCCATTGTTTCATTATAACAAAGGATGCACGACTACAGCCTTGGGTTTTAAATAATTGTCGTTTTTAAATGCATGCAGTTTTCAGAACCATACCTTTATCCCAAAACACAAAACACAACTCGAGCCCTTATGGGACACAATTGGTACACCACGTTTACACATCTGACCCTTCATTTTCTCACGCTTGCTAATTGAAACTCGTAACAATGTTGTTTAAGGAATAGTGTGCATCATTCTGACAATACTGAAAGATTAATAAATCGACCAAAGCTGGTTCTTTTTGACTGAAGCCCCAAGATAATGACATAAGCTACAATACTACCCACGCAGACACGTGTATCCCACTCGTGCACCGGTTCGAACAGTGTCATTTCTACAATCGCAGTCTGCAGAATCCAATATATTTTTCTTAAACTAATGGCTTTGACTATTCTAATTTAAAACCTTAAGCGACAGTAAAAACATTTATATACATTGTACAATCCTGATTAATTACTCTTGTGCATAAAAATGTCAAACGTTTTCATCCAAATCAGCTTCAAAGGTTTTCCCCTTGGATTTCTAGGCCTCGTTTACCTCCCTTTGCAGATTGATCTAGTAAAACTGAATTCAGTCTGGTCGCATCTACTGCTCACTTGATATAATAATTTCATTTTTATTATTATGGTCTTTGTAATTTTCCAGAACAGTTGATAAAAATACTGCCAAGAGAGCTTTCTTCCTAATTCATTTTTTACAAACAACAATGGAATACTTCTTTAGCAGCAAAACCTCAAAGGGAGAAAGCAAAAAAAAAATTAAAATACTGAAGTGTGAAATAAGTGACACGTCGTGTATGATAAAATTTGAAGATCTATTGTAATGTAAATTTTACTTTACTTTAATATAATCACAGAACAAAATTAAACTAAAATGGTTTAAAATCCTTGTCAATGTTTCAACATGCGTTAATTTGCGATAAATAGCACAATTTATTGATAGTTACGACATCGTTTTTTTTCTAATTTCTAAGTGTTTGTGCCTTCAAATATTTCTTGGCTGGATTGAGCACCTGTTTAACGTTAAATAAGATTGTCCACATTTATGCTATCTGCCACTGTTAAGTCAACATTTTAAGTACTTCAACAGCAGTAGAAAGAATAACTGTGCATTTTGTGCTATGAACACTTCATAAATGAAGACCCGTTCATGACGCTTTCGGGGATAGATGTCTGGGTTGTTTTATGAGAATTCAACCGCTGTCACATGACGCACTTGTGTGTCAGTAGTGCAGCCACTAAATTTGTGCAGTTCACACGCGTTATACTAAAGCAGATACTACGACTTTAAGAGCATTAATGAACCAGAATCACTGCTTTTAACCTATTGGCTGCAGATTTGCAATTATTTAATTGTTACAGGAGTAAAGTGCAGCTTAGCCCGTGAGAATTTGGCGGGTGTTTTTCGGAGTAGCACGTGTAGGTCAAGGTCTCCGCAACAAAAACTTTAATCAAAACAATGTACAAAATTGGGCGGCCCCTAATATTTGTAAGCTATCACCGAGGGGATCTCCATAAATTGTGTAACTGTGTTTTGTCCCTTCGTTGCACAGCGGTTTAACAATGGTAAATAAGTTGATAGTAACACAAGAAACAGCAAACAATTTCCTGTATGAATGAACCCATCTGTCGAAAAGCGATATGGAGTCGAAGTCCTCTCATAAATAAGTATTTACCGCGAGACAATTGCAAAATGTACTGCAGCCAATCTGCGGGCCGTCATGCTACATTAACGTCTCACGTGCAGAAATTAGCGGCGATGTCACAGAACTGCATTTTAGACTTTGAACTTTGCCAAATAACTAATAAAATAATAACTGTCGTTTGTCTATGTCACTGTCATTATGATCTAACTTTGAATTGATTATAAATTTTATCACTTTAAAATTTCCGTAATTTTTCTTTGTGCGCGGTATTTTAAAATGAGTTTAAAGTTAAAAGAAACGGTTGCCAAGCAACGAGAATAAACAGAATTTTGAATAAATGGCGAAAAAATTTTCAAAATACGAGGGAAAGTGTTACAAAAAACTATATAAAACTTAAAAGCATTTACTTATGCGTAATACTGTAACCCATGTAATACCTATGACCATATTTAGCTTTAAATTTCCTATCTAAAGGCCCGATGTGTTTCAATTAGCTCTTATAGTGACCTTCTTTTAACAACTTGTAACTTTCTCTTATAGCGAGTCATGATTTTCTGAATATCGATTGTAAATAAAAACTGTTGTTATTGTTGTTTTGAAACCCATCCTATTTGACTTATTTCTTTTGTTATTATTTTACTAAATTAATATTCTATTGGTAGTTTCCCTGGAAAATATTTGTTAATATTTCCCCAAACAATTTAGTTTATAAAGGGACTGGTCACTAGCTTTGTAGTTGGTACAATGATTCATTTGTCTAGGGTGGTGTTGGAAAAGTGTTTGTTACTTCAACCATTCTGTACAATAGACTTTTTCCAATGGCCGGGGAGTCTACGTTATTTAGAATTACTGGTACTCTACGAAAAATGCTCTTCGCCTGAGGTGTTTTACTTGATGGGAAGCACAAAAAGGAAGATAACAGGTTACTGACAATGAGCCGTGTGAATGATGATAATAACGATAACGATAAGGATAAAGACAACTACAACGATAACGACAAAGATAACGATGTGATGATGATCATACTGATGATGATGATGATGATGATCGATGATCGATGATGATGATGATGATGATGATGATGATGATACCAATAATGAAATTCTATCTGACAAAAAAAGTTCCATCAATTCTGTGTGTTTTACATACAGCAGTGGTTACATGCAGCTGGAGGTATTTATAGAGTGTTTTCATACATTCCCTAGAGACGCCAAACACAAAGACGGAGCAGGCCTTGCTTGTATTCTACTAGACTAGTACAGAAGAAGCTATCAAAATTCTTTTATTCAGAACCCAAAATGGCTGCTATGACGTCGGGTGAAAACACTTGTTGCTTCTATGTAGAGTTTTTCTCTCAATGAAACATCACACTGTATATATATATCCTTCAAAATCAAAATTCTAAACTTGAAACACCTCTTTGCAAATAATTTTAGTACGTTTCATCCGTCAGACATAGACATTTATTCTTTGTTCATAAACTCTTAGATTGATGATGATATACTCACTGCAGCGCAGTACTGCAGTAGTGGTTCGAATGATACTTTCGTATGCGCAAAAGGCCGATGGTCCTTTGAAAAAGCAAAGTTAAATTATCAATCATGGAGAAACACAGTGAAACATTTGATGTTAATTGATGAGACTTTTTCTTTTTTTTTCTCGCTTGGCAAGAAATAAAAATTAGAACAGTTTCTTACTTTGATACATTCAAGTTTACGACGTTACCGTTAAACTGGATGCATTTCCGAACGCAGAAACAAGACGATAGATATGAAGAATAAATCATCTTATTATACGGTACAGAACCCCAATAAGGTAAATCCTTTTACGAGCCTAAGTGGCTCTTTGGAGCCGGTGCTTATCTCCGGTTTCTGTAGTGTTAAGCGGATGGAAATCATTGATTCCCCCTGGAAGGGACACTAATCCATCGCAGGTTAGCCATCAGCAGAAGCTGGTATTCATTTTGCCGACCTCCGGAGGATGGAAAGCTGCGTCAACTTTGGCGGAAAAGAAGGCCACACAAATGTTCAACTCTCGGCTGAGCTGGGAGTTGAACCTGGGAACTTGTGGTTAGAAGGCCACACAAATGTTTAACTCTCGGCTGAGCTGGGAGTTGAACCTGAGAACTTGTGGTTAGAAGATCTTACCACTGTGCCAACCACACCGCCGTTAATAGAACCCCAATAGAAAACTATAAATATCAGGAGTTATTAAATTTCCAACCTCGAATATTGTATTTCTCGCGTTCTGATTGGTTCACTCAACCTCGGTTATCAGCTTATATACCCAATGACCTTATATGAAAAGTGCTGCCAAGCTGAAACATTTGTGCAGAGGGGAAGCTGAGAAAATTTTAAGTATCGAAGGTTTCAAAAAGTTCATTAAATTTAATAAACGACGCTTCGCGCCTTCTTGGCTCTTTACCATCTCATATCCAACGCACGCTTCTGGAATAATTGTTAAATATTGGACACTTTGAGACCCGGTTTGTCCAGTTTACATGCATGGCAAAAAACTGTTTCCGGGTTTTTACCTTTTTTGCAGAAAGGTGAACTAGGCAAAAATATTTGAAAATGTTCAATTATTTTTCCTTGCGGAATCGTAAAGAAGAAAAAGACTTACCTTATTTGACTTGTTCCGGGACATGTCAGAGAGCAATTGCTGGAATTTTAAAGTTGATTAACAATACGGAAATTAACGATTTCACCGGCGACAATGTCAAGAAAAACATAGAAAAGAAAGCAATGTCCAACCTGGGTGTGTGTAGGGACTCAATTATTTATGCGACAAGAACAACAAAAGATATAACTCCAAAGAGGCTTGATATTCTGCTGTTTATGTCCTGATCGAGCAAGTTGGCTCTCGTGAACCGTTAAAGCACCGACACCAGCAAGGAGACTATTGCGATTCAAGTTTTATTGTTCTCATAGTTCTATATTTTACATGATTCCGGCTGATCCGCAAATAGTAGAACTAGTCGAGGC
>JAOCPT020169176.1:0-13935 GCA_026546935.2 Palythoa grandiflora | reverse complement strand
TTTTACCCAGGAAAAAAAAAAATGATTGTGCCTCGGTAAACTTAAAAGTCTCACGTTTTGATTTTGTAAAAGAACAGTACACAAAAAATCCAGATTTGAAAATTTGAAAATTTAATAAATATGGGGGTCCTAATAATGTCCGGGGGGCCGGAAAAAATTGAAATTTTAATATGCGGGGAGCGGACGTTTATTTTGCACCCAAGAGTAATACGAAAATACGGTGAATAAAAGTAAACATTTTTTTATAACAGACTTTAGGGTAGATGGAACAACATGCACAGTTACAATATAACATCAACACAACTTGCCCGTATCTTTTCATTAGTTTGTTAATTTTTTTATTGTTTTTCATTTTATGAATTAAAAATGCTTTTAGCAAAGGTCTCGTGTTTCTCCTTCTTATATCGCTGTGTAAGACATTTGAAAACCTTCTTCCGAAAATTGAATGAGCCGTGAGTCATGCTGCCATGTTTCATTGCTTGACGGGAACTGTAAGTTGCAAATCTTGCCATACATTTTGAATAATTGAAAATGTTTTTATCACGATTTTCATTGGATCATTTTACTTGACCGGATGACGTTTACTTATCATATCACATCACTTGTATCCCTTTTATACTGATATGGTTTTTCGGAACGGTTTTATCGCACGAATATCTACCCTTAATGTGTAATAAAGTGTTTTATTACATTATCCAGCTGGAAGTAGAGGGACGAGTGGAAAGGACTGGAGCATATATTGCAATTGGAGGATTTTACGTAACTCAGACTATATGTGACACCAAACCTTCCTCTGCTAAAAAAGGTAAATATAGGAATAACCTGCTAGTAGAAAGACAATCTTACGTACTCCCAGCGGATTCAACCCAAGCTATCCCTGCTTAACAGCTTAAAGGACGAACGCCTTTTATAATTTGATGGAATTTTTAGTTCTTTTGCTTTGAACCCGAGGCAACGCACACTTGCCGCTTATGGCTTCCCAAAAAATAGCAAAAGCAAATTCAGTAATTGAATGATAAAACAGTTATCGGACTTGATAATCGCAAATGTATCATGATTTGTCAGAGGTCTATTGTTGTGTGTTGCATTCAAACGAACGCAACAACTCCCAATGTTGTTGGCGATCGTCTAAAGAAGCAATGCATTCTGGTACATTAATCCGGCAATGCGCGTGCGCAGAGCTGTTCATAGGCCAACATTGTTGTGGTACTATGCAGATGGACGCAGTATGTTGAGCCCAACAATGTGGCATGTTCTTGGCCGACCATGTTGCTTCTGTTTGCAAGAGCCTTTAAACTTTTTTTTTATTGCAGCATGTCAAATTCCCTAAAAAATGTAGAATAGTGTTCGAAGATTTTCAAGCTGTGAAAGCATTTGTTTCACTTTGAAGATTGCCTGGCGAAGTTTTGCTGAAAACTGGATTCCGACAAATAATGAGAAATAAAGTCAGTTTTTGTTCAAAACTAAAAAAGGACTGGGTCCACTAGAGCTACTTAAAATAGAAAAGTATCGTACATGTAATGTGCCTAAGGCCCAGGTTAAACGTCGATCTTAGCATGCATCGAACGAAATCGCACCTTTTTGCACGTAAGTTCGACGTTTGTTCCAATTACGATCGACTGATTGAATTTCGATCGACACAGTCGTTCTAATCGACGTGCGGTTTCGATTAAAACGGCATAAGATTGTCTGTGGGTCAAACGTAGAACTTATCATGCGTCGAACTAAATTCATAAATTATATTAACGTACGATAATGTATGTCCATTGACCAAAAGGACAGCTTCTCCCTGTCGACTGAATTCCGGTCGACCGAATTAAGACAATTAGTTCGATGTTTGACTTAAGAGTCGCACGTAGTTAATTTTGGTCGACCAAAAGTCCAATTTCGTTCGACGCATGCTAAGGATCTATGTTTAACACGTGCCTTAGCAAAATTCATCATAATTTGCAAAGCGTACATTGTGCAAACACAAACAACAGCACTGCATTCTGGGATTGTTTGGGTAACCAGACACAGTCCTTTTGAAATTTCTCCAGTGGTGAATTCAGCCGATGCACCCATCTCTAAAATCTCTAGATCCTCAACTGAGAACAACTCGATACCTTTTTTTCTACCTTTTTTTCTGTTTTCCTGATTATCTTACCTTACAGCCTGCAACCAGACCTTAACAGATCACTCTGGCTCTATTGTCTCTCCACACTACCCTGGTCACTATGACGATAATACCATCTGTATATGGCAGATCAAGGCACCACCCCGACACGTAATTAATTTCCAGTTCCATTCGTTTGATTTGGAACCTAGTTTACAGTGTTTAAAGGATTATGTCGAGGTTTATGACGGTTCTTCGACATCAAGCAATCGACTTGGTAGATTCTGTGGCTATGATTATCCCGTCCTACTTCAGTCTTCCACGACAACTATGACGCTTCTCTTTAAATCCAACAATCAAACCGCAGGAACCGGCTTCAAAGCTAATTTCAGTGTCAAAAAAGGTTAGCAACATAACTTAAAAAATGAGAAAAATTAAACTTGGTTTGAAAACTAATATAGCTTTCGTAAAATGATTGCGAGTTCATCAATGGTAGCGCTCTTTTGAACTGGGCAGATTATTTGATAATATTATATTATATTTTGGGCTTATAGTGTATAATTTGCTTATATTCGATTTCAAGGTCCAAAAATTTGGAATACAATTGATGCTGAAACCAAAAAATTGTCCATGTCTTTGTTCAAGAAGAGGTTGAAACAGGGATTCATATCGAGGCCTATTAATTTGGTCTGACACATCACTTCAACAGGATAATATTTATTCTGTTTTGCAAACTGTTCTGTTTTTCTGTTTATATAATATAGATTTTATATAAATACCAACTTTGTTATTTTATTTTTGGTATTTTTTATCTGAGTATCTGAATATGTTCCGTCTTCAGTGTGTGTTCGTGGTGTGTGTATGTGTGTGTGTCTATATGTGCTTGTGTGTCACCGACCATATTTTGCAAGCTTGGAATGCAACTGGCGATCTGGCATTTTTAACCCTATATGGTTATTACAGGTCGCCAGTAAGCCTTCCGTTTTCTATTAATCATAATACATGTAACTTATAAGCAAAAAAATCGGAAATGAATAAAGTTGTTGTTGTTGTTGTCGTAACGATTCTTATACGTTTTGGGGCCGAAAATTTGTTCCTGTAAGGTGTCTCTGTCTGTCTGCCTACCTACCTGTCTTTGTGTCTGCTTGTTTATCTATCTGCCTTTCTGTCTGTCTGTTTGTTTTTTCCGCCATTTTTTTGTCCATATTTTTTACCTACTCACCCATTCATCTATCAATTGTCTATCCTTTTGCTTGTTTGTTTGTCTATCTTTTTGTCTGTCTGTCGTGCAATTAATTTTTCAATTTTACTCACCCACTTGTTCAATCATTTCTCGGTCACTATATCAATCTATCAATCTATATCTATGAACATTTATTCACGTATAAAATTGTCTTCAATAATTTTATAAGAAAGTTTTAAAAATGCAAATGCAACCTAGATTTTTGGATTTGTGCCTTATCCTCTTACGACATTAAAACTTTCTTTGGCAGATCCTGACTTGTGTAGATACGACTCTTTGACACTTGATGATACAAAAAACATCAAGGCTTACTGTGGTGAAGAAATTCCAAGCGTTTACGAGTCTGCGTCAAACACGCTCAGTTTACAATTTAAATCCGATAGAAGTTTTGAACAAGAGGGTTTTAAGTTAAAAATAACAACTAAAGCTTCCAGAATCTTGCCCCAAGGTAAGGAATTACTTGTGTTAGAATTATGCCAGATCTTGCGATGATTCAAATGGTGAACGTTTGTTACAATAAATGCTAGTTGATTTAAGAGGTCTACAGTGGTATACAATAATGTGATAGCCTTTCTTGGTTTTTCCCAAATGTATTTGTTTCTGTTACGTTGCAGTGTCTTGGGCATTTTTAACAATTACCAACTCTGTTGTCGTCGTTGTGTTGTTTCTAAAACCAACTGACGTCATTTGGACAATTTTGAAGTCGATTTAACCCTTGCGTGTTTTAAGCGATACAAAGGAGTTTCACAGAGTTTCAAGGGGTTTTCTGGATCAAGTATAAACTATAAAATCCTTTTTCTAGCGATATAAAAAAATTTAGCCCAAAAAGGTCTGTCATATACCCTTCAATAACAAAAAAAACCCAGCCGTGTACGTACGCAGGTCACGAACCTGTTGCCTTTTGGCGCCAAATTTTCCCGCCTTTCGGTCGAGAGTGGCCCGCTTGTGATTGGTTGGATGTATATTTATAATTAACATGAATGCTATAAAATCACCTCACTTGGCCCTAGTTGTTCAAAATCCGATTTGCAATAACCCAGGATAAAATGTAAATCCATGTTCCATATTCAAGTCTCTTATTTAACCTGAAACTTACTTGTTTTCTTACAGGAGTAAACCTGAATGTGTGCCCGAGCAGAGAAGTTTCAGCTGACAAACACGGCACTATAACGTCGCCTAATTACCCTGCCACATATCCAAACAATGTGAACTGTGCTCTATCTCTAAAAGTACCTGAATATTTTTCCATAACCATTTCGTTCAACTGGCTTACAATCGAATGTAAGTATAATGACAAAAGTAGAATATATGTAAATTGGGTCCCTGACAAGATCCAACGTTCTTTTGTCTACATTCAAATCAGCCTTACTAGCCTCGTCCTCGTGTTAAACTTTCAAAAGAATATGAGGCTAGTAGGGCCAATTTGAATGTAGACAAAAGAATAATAAAATTGTCGCCATTTGGGAATAAGGTCTATAATTTATAACTTGCTGATTTTTTTTTTCGATTTGCAGTGTTTTCTTAAGGTATCGGTTTAGTTTCAAGCCTCGTCCGAAATTCTCCAATTTATGAACAAGATAAATTGTTGTTTAAGGGAGTTTATCTTAAAATGTGACAACAAATCTTCCAACTTTGACAGTAGGTTGTGCCTTTCTGCAAAGACGTTAGTGCATAAAGTCACATGAAGTTGTCTGAGAAATCTTATAAATCTTAAGTTTCATAACGTTGCCTTAAGTCGCATAAAGTTGCCTTAAGTTGCATAACGTTGTCTTTAGTCTCATAACGTTGTCTTAAGTTGCATAAAGTTGCTTAAGTCGCATAACGTTGTCTTTAGTTGCATGAAGTTGTCTTATTAGGTCACGTAAAAATTTATTGAGTCCCAGAAAGTTGTCTTAGTTATTCAAAATATTTCTTTTGCTTTGAAACGACTGTTAAGTGGAGCTAGTAATGTGCCTTTCTGCTGTGCCAGATCCCGACGGATCCTTTTTCGGTTTTTCAAAAGAGCTGAAAAGAAAACGGTTTTCTTTGCTCCAGCATGCTTCTGAAAATAGTTAGACTTTCGCGTATTCTAAAATAAGGACGTTAAAATGTAGGCCCATGACCTTCTGTCGAGAGACTTAATAGAAGCAAGTGTTTATGAATGGTGTGACAGAGACATGGTAGGAGGACGTGGTCCCAAATGGATCGGCTTAGTACCCCTGTAAACTACACAGCCTGTTGTATTTCGCAGGGAGTTGAATTTTACGAGGAAGAAAAACCGGAGTACCCGGAAAAAACCCTCCGAGTTAGTTTGAGATTGACTAAATCTCAGCCCACATACAAAACCCAGGATTCGATCCCGGGTAGTAAATGTCGGGGAGGCGAGAAAGATGACCACTACGCCAACGTGACTCAGTTTAATTTTTTCTACAAAATGCAGATAGTGTTAGGTGCACACAAAAGGACAGGCTGATCATATTTTCCGGCCGCGGTAGGCCAATATCTTACTGTGGTGAAGACGGCTCCAGTGTGCAGTCATCAAGAACGTATAACAGCCGGGAAATCAAGTTCACGTTTATCACTAATGATAATGTTGGCAAAAAAGGATTCAACATCAGCTACAGCTTGACACCTCACAAAGGTAAATATGGGTTATTCTATTAGCATGCGTGACATAATAGGCCCGTTGAAGGAGGTGGTCACGTGCCTAGATACCACCTAGCAACAAGCAACTGGCGAGCACGCTAAACAAAGCTTTCACGTGATGAACACGAAAGAAGCAAAACGAAGTGACGAGTGCTTGCAGAAAGTAGATTTGCGAGAAGAAGCCACCAAAATCCACTTAATAACGGGCCATTTCCGAGTTATGCTCCACTGCCGACAGACAAAAACATCAAGTCGAGGCCAAGTGCTAAAAAGTACGGCAAATGTATGAAAAGTTAGCACTTAGCCTGGTTTTGGGGCTACCAAGCTTGTTGTTTTTGCTTGTTCTTTTTCCGGTACGAGTTCGATATCAACTTTTTCATATAAACACGTAACTGAATTTAATTTCGTTCCGGAATGAACCTCGATACAGTATGACGTAAACACCGTCTAACAAACGCACTTTCGAGTTGAAACCAAGTGCTCATTAGCTATATTTTGGAGAACCACATGCCTCGACTTTGATGGTTTTGTTTGTCAGCACTGGAGTGTAATTCGGGAATGAGCTATTAATCTTGCTTGTGAATAGAATTTGCACGAATATACCACAGTTGATACAATTTTTTGTTATTCTTCTAGTGCCCGGAGTGAATGTGTGTCCCACAAGAACAACCACAGCAACCTCGAGAAATGCCGTTCACTCTCCCAATTTCCCTGAAAAATATGGCCATAATATGGCCTGCTCTCTTACTTTACAGCTGCCTCCCAACTTTATGATGACTGTCTGGTTTGACAAGCTGAATATACAGCGTAAGTGAAGTTATTGTTCATTGTCATACAAACAGTTTTTCGTTGCCATCAACCTTACTAAAATAGTTCATATTTAATCCTTGATTCCAGGCTGTCTACCCACTTGCTTTAGCGAATAGGAAATACGGTTGTTACATGTAATAATAATAATAGGGAAGAAAAAAAAGAGAAAAAGTGGGAAAATATCAGGGCCTAAAGAGAGAGATTGGAAGATTGTGGAAATTCAAAAAGATAGCAGTTGTACCTGTAGTGATAGAAGCCCTATAAGTTTGACCAAATGATTTGATAGGTGGATTGAAAAGCTACGGATAACATCCAATGTTGGAGTAATGCAAGAAAAGTGTTGGAAATGTGAAGAAAAGATAATTCTGTTAGTCTTGGTCACATTAATTAAACACTGTCGAATATCATAGTTAATGTTTGACCAAAATGTTTGATTTATTTAAACAGTCCACAAGTGTTTCCCCAGGATCGGAGGAAGCTCTAGAAAAATGGAGCGACCGTCTTGTTATATTCTAAAAGTTTTCGTCGAATATGTTTGGCCAAAACGTGGGGCGGTCCCGGCTACCCCCTTCCGTCCCATCTCCGCCTACCTTTTGTCCCTTTGTGTTCATCAAATTTAAACAATTGTTTTTGTGGATCATTTTGACAGACACCAACAGTTGCTCAAGTGATAAACTGGTTGTAAGAGACAGGACAATGGGAATGTCTTTTTGTGGAAATGGACTCCCTCCTCCTTTGAAGTTTCGCGGTCCACAAGTTCACATTTCTTTTACTACTGATGCATCACAAGCAGATAGCGGATTTCTTTTAAACTATAATCTGACGGCAGTTCGTAAGTAACGTATATGGTAGAATGGTTAGAAATGGGAACATTTCAGATTTCCGAATATTAAATCAAAGAGCTCGATAAAGGTCGATTTACACGGCGCAACTTTTGCCTACAATGGTTGCATGCAACTCGCCCGTGACGTATTTTAGCAGCTATTTATACACGCGTACAAATTTTGGCCTTACAACACAAAAAAATAGTATACAATTCTCTCATGCCGCCTAGTGGGAGACTGGGGAAACAACACAGAACATGGCAAGCAGCCGGTAACCTCGCGGTATTAATAATTATAACAATTGTTTTGAGACGAAACAATGTAACCGACGTGTCAAATCTGTCTCGGAAAAAGAATGGTTGAAAAGACAAGAAAATAAGATGGGAAGGAAGTGGGATGGGGGGGGGGGGGTCAAGAACCCATATTATACCCATAGTATAACTACCGTTTTGGCGGTTATACAGACCTGGCTTATTGTGCAAGGGCTCTATAAAATTTTCTGTTTCCTCAGAATTAAATATAGCCTTTCGTCGTCTGTACCATCATGTTTTAAACAATATATACCGCAGGCCTCCCCACTCGCGTAATTTTGTTGCAAAAATGCCAAAAATGCATATAATTTTAAAACACGTTTCAAAATCCTAAAACCGTTGTTGAGTTGCATGAAATAGTTGAAGGCGAGTTGTGTTGTATTATTGATTTACAAGACACAATTCGTGCTGTACGTGTGGCGTTAGCAAGTTGCATTGAACAAATGCAGACGTAGTTGCGCTGTGTAAATCGGCCTTAAGCTATCTCATTCATTTCTTTTTGCGACAAGGAATATGTATTATTACACTGTTTTTCAAGTGAAAGTGTAAATGAACTTGACATAACTTTAGCATTAAGAGCAAGTCAGCCTTCACTACTCTTTCCGCCCTCTAATATGGCGACTTTACGTAGGTGTGTCCACATTGAGGTCAGCGGTTATAATAAGGGAATAAAACAGCGTTTGTAGACAATAATATTAAAACGCTATGACGTCCTCGTTTTCTCAACACTTTTCTCGTGCCCTCTTACATCAAAGCGATTTATATTATTGTCTAGAAACACGCGCGATGCTGTTTTATCCCTTTTAGAAAATAACTATAAAGAAAAAAGTGGATTTACAAATCTTGAGTTATGTGACGTCATTCCATGATTTATGTTCAGTTATATAAAATAGATAAAATAGAGTTGAAGCCAATCAGAGTGCGCGTTATTTGAGGATTATTTTCTAAGCGGCTTTATCACATCGATATCTATTCTAAATGTGTAATATATAGAGAGGATATTACATGGTCGAATATTAATTTTTCTCATCTTGCAACCACTCGTAATACAATAGAATTCATATAATACAAAAAATTATGAGGTCCTAAAATTAGGTTGTTTTGTGTTAGTGACAATCAAATTTCATCGATAGAAGCAAAAATAGTAAGCTTTACATACATGCAAACAACACGAGGCTTTCATTCTTAACACTTTGAACCAATAAATTTGTGGAGTGATTATACATCTAGTTATTAGGGTTTCGAGACCGATTTAGTAATGCGCTTTGTTTGATTAATAATGATTTTTGTTTTGTTTAGAACTACATTGTGAAGATCCGAATTTTATTGTAAGTGAAGAAAAATTATTGTTTTATTTTGAATGGCTTGAAGCATTACAGATATAGAATTAATCTGAAACAGAAACAGATAAACTGGAAGAAAGGAGTAGGGCTAAATCCATTTACGAGCCTAAGTGGCCGCTGGATTGGATCAGGTGTCTATCTCCGGTTTCTGTAGTGTTAAGTGAATGAGAGTCATTGATCCCCCCCTGGCTAAAACTAAATCCATTTACGAGCCTAAGTGGCCCATTAGAGTCGGTGTTAATCTCCGGTTTCTGTAGTGTTAAGTGAATGAGAGTCATTGATCCCCCCTGGTTAAAACTAAATCCATTTACGAGCCTAAGTGGCCCATTGGAGCCGGTGCTCCGGTTTCTGTAGTATTAAGCGGATGAGAGTCATTGGAGCCGGTGCTCCGGTTTCTGTAGTATTAAGCGGATGAGAGTCATTGACCCCTTCTGGACAGGACACTAATCCATCACAGGTTAGCCCCCAGCAGAAGCTGGTACTTAGTTTACCAACCTCGAGAGGTTGGAAAGCTGAGTCAACTTTGGCGGAAAAGAAGGCCATACAAATGTTCAGCACTCGGCTGTGCCGGGGTTTGAACACGGGACCTTGTGATTAGAAAGCAGAGATCTTTTCACCGTAAGGAGTTGTAGAACCTTGTACAAATAACTTGTACGGTGACAAAGCTTCATAATAGGAGTTGGAATAGACAATAAAGAGTTTGAATAAATCAATCTCTTTACTCTCTATAACTGTTAAAAGTCAGTGTTTGGTAAACTTTTGTCTACTGAATTGTTTTTACCTAAAAACCAGTCAATGTACTTTATCATCTTGGAGTAAAAGAAAATATAAGAGTTAGGTTACCAAGACTTGTACTCGGCTCAGTAGCCGCATAGCCTTGGAGCTGCGTTATCAATTAACTCTGTTGTTGTTTCGATTTTGCATGAAGATGGATGCGGATTATGAGGAGGACTATCAGAATGAAAAGCCAACCGGAAAGAAACGCAAACGAGGGTCCAGACTGGCTCAGGCACTGCGAAAACAAAAGCCGACATTTAATCCAGGTAGTACTTAGGGTTAGTAGGGTTAATGAGAAGAGATAGACTAACTAATCGCGATATCCATACAACGTCTCTGTGAATCTTATATTTGCAGTTTTTATTAGTAATTGTTTGGTTGTTTACACAGAATCAAGCTCTCACGAAGCAGTGATTTATTTGCTTAAGTAATGGTCCGAGTGAGAACTGGGGTATCTCCCATTGTTCTGCTGCATTTCGCTTCGCCCACACCAGAATGTTTTGATATACGGTACATACTAAGATTACATCAACCTGTGTTCAACATGGTTTTAAAGTAAAATGCAATGATACCATGTACCATGGTACATGGGGGGACATGGTACATGGTACATCAACCTGTGTTCAACATGGTTTTAAAGTAAAATGCAATGAAATTATATTTTAAAGCAATGTTTATTTTGTGCTAAATAATTTATCCAATCATAAGACTCCAAAACGAAAGCCAAGAAAACCTTTTGATTTGCGATGTTCCCCATATGGAATTTTTCTTAAATTTAAAAACAAAAATGTTTCAACTACAAGGGAATGAATGAACGAACTGGAAAGAAATTAGCGTACTTATGAAGATATGGTCGATTTTCAAAGTTTAGCCAATGAGATTAACGGTTTAACAATATCGCAATTAGCACCTTTCTACATTATATTCATGATATTAAAGACAAGGAGAACTCGGAAACTCCGATGCTTTAACCACTGAGCTACTGGAGACTCTATGGTGAGCAAGGGTCGATTTTCCGGGTCTGACTAGAACACGGAGGGTCGTGGGTTTAAATCCCATCTCCGAGTTCTCCTTGTCTTTAATATCATGAATTTATTATTTCATATTTAATATACTCTACATTATATTGCCGTTGACCTGCCTTGTTCTTACTCGGATCGTTACTTAAACCTATTATTTGATCATGTTGTGTGATCGTCCGGGTTAGTGTTGTCCTGGGAAGCGTTGTAGTCCTGAGAAGGACAGTTGTCGGTTGGTTTTCTAACTTAGCGTGGACTCATCCTAACAGATGTCAACAATTACCAACCCCACTTTACGGATCGAAAGTGACCAATCACAAGACATTTGAGTCCAACAGCCAGTCAAACCACGACAAAACTGAACAGTTAGTAATCGCCAACCAGACTCTATAAGTTCCACTGTCGCAAAACCAAAGTGATGCGACTTATTTACACTTTTGGCACTCTAAATCCCAACGGGATAAATGAACGCTTTGCATTTAATTAGACTCTTGTCATTCCTGGCCGTTTTGTCTTTTCGTTTTTTTGTCTTTTTATCCTTTTGTCTTTTTATTTTTTTGTCTTTTTTCATATATTTGTTTTTTTTTCTCACACATTTCTATCCCTTTATTTCCTTTTGTTCTCATTGCGTAATCGTTCTGTACACTACTATATAACCACCTCTCTACTAATCTCTCACACACTCCACTCCGACGAAGGACTACAGTCTGAAACTTCAGTTTTCTTCTATATTCACAGTGTTAAACTTAAGATAATCATCAAACTGTAGACGATATAAGTGTTCAACTGTCACACTTCCCGTTATTAACTCTGAATATGACTTCCACATATTTGGTAGTCTGAGGCCGGAATCGTTTTGCAATACTTGTCGCCCAGTTGTTATTGGTCATCCTAGTGCCGGCAGCTATGTTTAGAAAATTGTACTGAGATTCAATATCATCACTGCGCATGTTCACTAGTGCCCAGTCTCCACACGGCCGTTCGAATCGTTTTTTTGCAGACGGGAAAAAACGATATGAAAACGACGTAAAAACTATTGTGTGGAGAGAGAACATTTTAGTTAAGAAACAAAACATGTTCTCGATGCCTTCAAACAGTCCGGTGAAAACCGAGGTGAACGTTTGGGAGAATGCGAGAGCAGACTCGACTGCGTCTCGGGTTTTCACCAGTTTGAGAATTCTCACAAACTATGCAGAGGAGAACAAATTTATTTTTCCGACTTAACAAAGAGAACTTAGATGAAATGCAAAACGCGTATAGTTTTATTTCTTTCATGAAACTGCAAACTCTCACAACTTGGCGACAGTAAAACATTATTTTCGTGCCTCATAGCGCTATGAAAGCAAACTTGTCCACCAATCAGAACGCATGTAGTATCTGAATTTAATTTAAAATCGTTTATAAAGCATTTTTGTGTGGACGGGGTCTTTGAAGTTATCTGGTCCCTTGTTTTATTTTTTTTAATTATTTTCCATATGATTCATCTGTAAATTGATTGTTAAATTATAGCATTTGCATTGGTAGTATTCTTAACCCTTTCAGTCCCGAGGCAAGCTATCGACATCTATTTTTTTCTTACATAACTCAACTGATTTAACTGGTAAAAGGAAATGAGGAATTAATCAAGATTTCAAGATTTTTATTGACTAATAAAAGAATATATTATAATGTGCATTAATCTGCAAATTTATAGCTAAAGCTAATCAAGGCAGATTAAATAATTAAAATAATAATGAAGTAATAAATATCATATGAACAAAATTACAATTATAACCAAAATACACTGATCAAGCAGAATAAACTGTGAAAGTTGAAAAACATGTCATTTGTCGTGTTTGGAACTTAAAGGGTTGATAAAGACTTTTGTTTTAAGATGAGAAGACGTTTGAAGAGTATTTTGACGAGTATTACAAGCTGGATTATGAAGATCTCATTGGAGACCTTCCATGTCGATTCAAATACCGCTCAGTTGTTCCTAACGACTTTGGATTATCAACGGATGAGGTGAGTATAAAATTGTACCAGTATATCTCGGCCAGCTGTGGCTAGAGAAAATGATAAGAATCACAAAATGCTTTGGGCGAATAAAAGGGAACATCTCACACTAGAAAAAAAATGTTTTGTGCCGCGCTCTGTGTTTTTGAACCAGTGTTTTTAGCCTTTACACGGCACATACTAACCTAACCCAACTAACCTAGGAGGTCAGCACATTCGTGTCAATGGTAACTTACAGCCCCTTTATTGCTAATTATTATTGGGTACAATGGCCGCATTACCCCTTGTATCTACCCTTAAGTAAAGTACCGTATTTCCTCGAATTAACGCAGCGGCCTTTATTAAATTTTTCCTGATTTGGGTGCAAAGTGTATTGAAAATGCTGTTTATTTTTTTAAACAACCAACCATAACTTTAATTCAAAAAGTACAAAAAATGATGCAGTTCTTTGTCTGGCTGTACTGATCAAGCTTTACAGTTTTAAAACTACAACTTGTTGCGCTTGTAAAAGCGTGAGAAATCAGATAAATTCGATGTTGCGGATTTTTGTCTGTGCCTTTCAAACTTTGAACTTGCAGTTTTAAAAAACTCCAATCTGCGCTTGTAAAAAGTGAACGCCACAAATTCGATGTTTCAGTTTATCTGTTCCGCCTTTGATTTGTTAACTTAATTCATTTCATTTTATTCCATTTTATACCTTTCTCCTGGCAGATCCTCAAATGCCCTGACAGGGAGTTGAACCAGTGGGTGTCGGTGAAGAGAGCAGTTCAATACAGGCAAGTAATTGTGCTTGAAAAGGACTTCTCAAACTCATTACATGGTTCCCACTACTCCTGGAATTCCTGGAAAACTCCTAGAATTTTGAAATTTTCTTCCAGGGCCCTGAAAAACTC
>JAOCPT020168305.1:0-13938 GCA_026546935.2 Palythoa grandiflora | reverse complement strand
ACTACTTTTATTACTACTACCACTACTACTACTACTATTACTATTACTACCACTACTACTACTGCTACTACTACTACCACTACTACTACCACTACTACTACTACTACTACTACTACTACTATTACTATTACTACCACTATTACTACTACTACTACTACTACTATTACTACTACTACCACCACCACCACCACCACTACTACTACTACTACTACTACCACTACTACCACTACCACTACTACTACTACTACTACCACTACTATTGCTACCACTACTAAAATAGAAATATTAATAATAATAAAGCAATTTTAGAATTAGTTCTTATTAAGGATACTTCCGCGGTTAGCTTTAGTTTAAACTACTATTGTTCTATAGGTAATTGTTTTTGAATTAAACTACTTAAACCTTGTTCTTGAAAAAAGAATTCTGTAAAAAGCGTTTTATCTAAAACAGATACAGTGTAAATTTCTCAGGAAGACATTAGAAAAGCATCTAGAAAAGCGTCATGTATTTTATTCAGGCTTTAGGCTGTGCCCACCTATATCCTCATAGTTTCTTCTCGCCGACGACAAATTTTTCGAGATTTTGCAAGGAAATAAGGTTTTAAATGCAAATAAAAATAAAATATATTGAGCAAAAGCAGCACAAAATAATAAAGGAGAACAAAGTTTTTAAATTGCTGAGCATGTATTAAATAACTTCTATATATTGTTGTGTTAAAGTGTGTGATTTTTTCCACTGGTGTAAAAACGAAACCTTTATTTAAAAAATTCTAAGTACTTGCATGCACAAAAGCTGAATTAATATAAGTAACATAGGCAACAGTTCTAGAATCTTTATAATGATAATTGTTTGTCACGAATTATGTTATTCAATATCAAATTTCACAGCAGTTTTTTTCAAAATTTTATAAAGGTTAGAATACTGAAAAGGGCGTATATATATTACTGAATAATATTTTGATATTATTTTTTGCAACGATCGTGTTTTTAAACAATAATGTGTATTTCCCAGTCTATCGTTTGTATAAATTGCCTGAAGTTAATAATTAAGAGAATCATTGCCTTTGGAAATCTAAAACTCAAGTTTTGCCTTTGTTAGAAATTCAGCTTAAACCAATCTCGCCTCATGTGTGATATTTGTTACTATTAAAAACAATCGCCATTTCATTTTTTCCCTTTTTAACAAAAGAGAAATATAATATTATCAGGGTGGGATTGTTTAAGGTTAAAAAACAGACCTTATACACAAAAACAAAAACTTATAAATTAAACCTTAAAATACGAAGAAAAGAATCAAACATAATTCCAAGGTACTTACCAATTTTTTTCTCTCGTTCTGATAGTTAACCCTGGAACAAACTATAAATTTAACCTTGCTTCAGGGACTGTTTCTCAGTTCTCTGTAATGTTTATCAGATTTTTCCCTATATAAAAGTGTTAGGATAAGTTGATTGCGGAAAACGGTAATAGCTGATTGAGAATCTCAACCACGTTTCCTAGATTGTAAACGAGACCAGAAAACCTCAGAATTAAAGACTTTGTGTTGATTACAGTTTATGTCATCCGTTCATGAAATACTGATCGAAATTCATACGTGCTCAAACTCTTGTATACTATAAAATGTATTTAAACGAGTTTCTTTATTGATGTTTAGGAAATATATTTTTACGTGCAGTGACTCAGGCAACCAACATAATTCCCAAACAATATTATTCTGATTCGCTGCGTGGGAAATCTCCTCTGGTGTGGCCGCGCGAATCTACGTCTTTTGTTATCCTTACATATTCGGAAATCAGAGAGTTCAGTGAAAACAAACTCTCTCTTATTATTCATGCACGTTCTCAAAACCCTAATAAAATCAGTAATATCCCCGGGCATGTTTAGATTGAAAAAAAAAATATGACAAATACTCGCGATCGACTTGAGATTGTCAAGTTAAATTTTGAATTGGAAAATTTTTTCCAGCTTTAAAGTAAATCGTCTCTGCAATATACAAAAAAGACTGCCGCAGATTTCAGTCAAATAAATCAAAATAGAATAAGATAAGATAAGATAACTTTGAACATGAAACACATCACAGTTCTTGAAAAATAACAACATTTACATCAGATTGTAAACACCGTGTGCACGCACTTTTCACGTTCTATCGTTCTTGAAAAAACAGCTGTGAAATCAACGTAATACTGAAAATGGAAAAATACAATAGAACACTATTAAAGAGCAATGAACAATATAGATTCTATACGTCGATTTGAAACAAATTTTGTCGATACATCAATAGAAAATATACATGCTCTCACTCTAATCTATACGGAAAAGTGTCATTTCGGTTCAGTTCAATTAAGCTCAATTTATTCGGACCTATTCAGTTTACAGAAATTGTTTTATCATATAAAATAAATCATAAGAGATGTTGAAATTAAAATTGATGATATGTCTCTCAGATTCTAACTGTGAGGTGACAAACTGAAAGTAAAAAACATTGGAGATGAAATGAAATTGATAAGAAACTACCTTAGAACATAAATACATGCATCTGTTTTTATAAGAAGGACTTAATACAAACGAGGATAAAATTAACCAAATATCATAAAAACAATCTAAGAACAAATTTAGGCTCGATAGCTACGAGCGCGTTTCTGTGGTAGAAAATTTACTGAAATTCGTCCTATAGCTTAAGCCCCATTTACACGAGCAATATTTCCTTGACAAGTTTACTTGTCAATTTTTATTGCTTGCGTAGATGATCAACAAGTTTTCCTTGATAATTTTCCATTGAGAAAGTTTTCTTGTGCATGTAGACGATCAGCAAGTTTCCCTTGACAAGTTTCGGTTATCAATAAATCAATAATATCCTTGTCACATTTTCCGTGTTGTCCATCTACACGAGCTAATTTCTGACTTGACAATTTTTCCTTGTCAAGGAAAAGCTAGCATGCCAGATTTTCCTTGACAAGGAAAATTGTCCACTATTCCCCATCTACACGAGCAATTTTTCCTTGTCAAGGCAAACTTGTCAAGGAAAAATTGCTCGTGTGTGTAAATGGGGCTTTATCTTGAACTGTTCTTAAATTTTGGCCAATTTGAGCCTTGTTGTTCTTTTAAAGTGGTTCTTATAAAAATTGCGTGCTTTAATACTAAGATAGTATTCTGCTCTATTAAATTTACGATGCTCTTTACGCTTTTAGAAACGTATAGCATTGTAATATTTTACATTGTCTTGCCTAAGGCAAAAACAACTATGAATAGAAATATCCGCAGCAAATACACGCAAAAATATAAAGGCAGTTATGAAATTAAAAGCGGTAAATTTGACTTTCCATGGCATTTAACAAGCAATAAAGATATTTTAAAACAATGTTTGTTATGAAAGTTTGTTTTTATTATGATGAAAACTAATTGCACGGCGCGGTTTCAAAACACACTAATCTTAATTTCTATAAAACTTCCCACTGTCTGTTGATAATGAGGCTTTGTAAATAATCCTTGAGAATAGCCTCGGTGATTTGAAGCTGAGGCCAAACTAAAAGAGAATTTTAACAACAAACTACCAGTAATGAATTAGCAGTTAAAAGCAACCATTGCCCGTAAAATTTTGTAGATAAAAGTCCTTTAAATGAGATCTGGCAATAGACCAATTTCAATTTTTTTTTAATTTTCGTTTTTCTTAATATAATTCTGTGAATGTTTGAACAAATTCGAATATGCGAGTCTTGCATCATTTGTTTTTCGCTATATGACTTCATGCTGCATATTTTCGCATTCAATAAAACGAAGAAGTTGCAGGTGAGTTTGAAGATTGCGATGTTAATACGTTTGTATATGTATTTTAACTAACCATAACACTTTAATCTCAATAATCCCCAAGTGCTAAGTCCAGTTACAAAGTGCACATTTCCCTTGAGGCAAACAAGATAATAGAATCTTTTTCACTCGATCCTTATGAACCGCGCATGGAAAACATTTCGTTAATGTAATTAGCTGTGTTTTTATAAAAATAAGCACAATTTGAGTTTGGAAAACGAAATACATTTTCATCTCGATTAGGTGACTTTACAGATGATACCTAGAGCCCTCCTGCTGATACGGCTGGCGGCATCCTTTATTGCCATAACACGATTTTAATACTAAAAAGGTAATTTAAAAAACTGATTTGCTTTAGAAAGCGAGAGAATTTTCAGCCGGAGAAACTTTAATTCCAAAGCGCGTGATAAGTATTTTTATTTTTCCGTTTTTAAACATTTTTACACTCTTAAAGATATTAAAATGGCAGAAAAATAAAGTAGCTTACAACGGATGATTTAGATTTAGACTTAGTTTAGATTACTAACAGGATTACGCGGTGTATGTTGTTTATTCATTTATTATTCGCTGTTAATTTCGTTAGTTTAAAATATTAGAAAGAAACTAGGGACTTTTGGATTATTAAATTTTCTTCAAAATGATAAAAAAGTAGATAGTTTTCAGTATTAAAAGGCAAGCTTTAATTTTAAGCCATGCACCACATAAGTAGAACTCAAAGGTTAAATCATACATTAATATCAATGTTCATTCAGTAGAAAATACATTGCAAGATACGATACAGGAATTGAAACATCACTTCCTATGTTAAAATTTGTACAGAAACTTTACAGATAAAGTTTTCAAGACCTACATAATTCAAGGTCTTTACAACAAAAAGAACAACTTGATATAAGAAAATGTTTAATGAAAACTACCTCTTTTCTAACAAGTCGGAAACTAAACAGACTTTTAAAAAAGTGAAAACGAAGCAAAATTTTCAAGACGTACGACAAGTGCCCTGGTCTACGTTGTCTTTCAGTTAACCAATCAACACTCGAAAGCTCGAGCTAACGTTATCCAATCACAGATAGTATAGCGAAGACATGACAAGGCATGCATATCCTTTGACTCTCAATTGAAATCTATAGTTTGAATTTTTAACGCCATAATGGTTTTTAAATATAATTACTTTTTACTTAACTTATATATAGTAAGTTTTAGAACGAGGGCTGTACCAGTTTATCAGTAAAAAAAGACATAATCTTGTGTGGATACTGGTGTATGGGTGCCCGTAACCAAATTACATAACATGACATGAGTGTCAATCACTGAATGCAACAAAGATATAGTTTAAGTTATCCTTGCTGAATTGGTGTAGCTAATATATACAAACGGATTAGTTTGATTTATCAACTGAACAAAGCAAAATAAAAACGCTGTAGCATAAAACAAATTGACGTATAGCCTATATACACGCTTTTTTATACGTAGTGGTGCGAAGCCGCACAAGGAGTGTACGACAAAACCCGTCCCAAAACCCATCTAAATGACTATAAATACCACAATTTACACAAGGTAAGCAAAATATATTTATTTTACCGTCTTTATTTTGTATTTTGGGAACCATCTGTCAAAAAAGAAACCAATTCTAGTCGGTAAATTCAGTTGAGATCGATTGAAAGCGACCGTTGGAAATCAAATTTGAATGACGTAGACTCGAATGAATTGAACGACTGCTTGAATTTAGCCGTGATGAATTTTGCTTGTGGATTTTGCCTGTGAATTTTGCCTGTGGATTTAGCCGTCATGTGTGGTGCAAAGCGCTTCTTTTTCCAGTACCTTGTTTTATTTTGTTTTTTCTTCATTAAAATCCGCTCACAAAAACAAGAACAAACTAAGAACAAATTGAGGCTAAAATCACCAAAAAATTAGAACAATAAGCCTCGGCAAAATTTACTGGTTCTTATAAAAAAAAGCGTGTAGCTGTAGTTTTTCGAATGGAATTGAACAAGGATAGCCAGAATCATTGTTGTATTGGCTGTTTGATATTTATGTACTTTTGGTGGTTTCTGCCGCCTATACATAATTTATTCGCTTCCCAAATTGCTAACTAACTCTTTTCATTATTGTGATTAACAGGAATTTGATTTAAAGTGCTATTTATGGCGATCTCGCAACTCACTTTAAAGTGTTATGTAGAAGCTTAAACTGACTACACCACAGAAGATGGTAACAAATCATTTGTACCGACCAGTAGGTGCCCTCTTAATTTTACAAATTACCGCTTTCAGTGTCATGTACAAAGCTGAACTCCAGACGAGTGGCAACTTCTGTTTGGGAAAAAATACTACAATAACTTCTCTATTGCTGCCGCCCTTTGTCATGGAAAGCAAAAATATCAGCAAACTAACAGCTAATGGTAAACAAGGGATTCTTTGGGATTTTGTATACAGCAACATTCATTATTGCTTTCCGAATTGCGAATTGTCCGATATTAACTTTGTTTTTGTTAATAACACCGAAGACTTAGTAGAAATAATTGAGAACAGTAAAACGGATCTCGCGTTTCCTATCTCAGCTTCCGTGGAAAAAGAGCTACGGCACTATGATCATTTCCAAGACACAACACAACGGAATCTGTTCTACAAAGTGGTCGAATCTCCCGGACAAGCTTATGTCATATGTAAAGAAGTTTTTCAGGAAAAATCCAGGAAAAAAGTCACGGATTCTTTGCTTGCTCTGTGGCCAATTTTTGTATTCACATTTCTCCTTGCTGGCATATCTGGAGTTTGTATATGGGTTTTGGTAAGTGATATTTTTGATACATATTGTTATTAGTTTCAAACGTCTTCCGATTGTTAAAACTTGTTCCATAACAGTACACATGTTATTCATTTCGCGTTTCGCAAATGTGTTATACAATTGTTATTGAGATATCAATTAAAAATTAACGATATTTTTGCCAAAGCTAAGGAAAATTGACCACATTATTGAAATCTTGACAAGCACTCGGCGAAGAGTTTCTAAAACAGGCCGGATATTCTGACAGGTAACCGTATTTCTACGGGCGTTATTTTGTGTCTGTTTCAACATAATGACTGCATGGGCTGCCTTTAGGATCCTATGGGATAAAGTTGGTATGTTTTTCCAAGAGTTTTTTACCAGCTTCCTCCGAGTCCTCTAACGAACCTTAATGTCCCATTGAATCGAGCCGATGCATATCTGCAGTTTCTGTAACGTCAAGTGAGAGTCAATAGGAACTTTAAGAAACCAACGACGACGACGGCTCAGAAAAAATACATTTTTGATTTGCTCTTTACTTCTTTCTGCCGTGCCGGTCATCAGTTAGAGTTTTGTTGCTCTAAATTAAGCTTTGTAAAGACAAAAAGCGTAAAAATTCCTCCTCAGTTGAACTTAAACAAATACTGAGATAATGTTTATCGCATTCTCGTAACCTTAAAAGTTTTTTTTCACGTTCTGTTTCTCGCGACAACTACGTGCAGGTGTTCATCTAGATGTATTCCAACATGCAGTTATTGTGTTTACTATTGTTCTTTCAAGTCGCCGTTGGCGTCGCCGTCCTCAGTTCTTTAACTCTCTATTGACTCACCCTGCAGGAGACACAAATCCGTCGCATGTTAGCACGCACCCAGTAGAAACTAGTACTTAGTTTACCGAACTCGCAAGGATGGAAAGCTAGGTCAACTTTGGCAGAGAGAAGGTCACACAAATATCCAACACTCGGCTGAGCCGGGGGTTGAACCGGTCACCTTGTGGCTGAAAAGCACAGAAAATTTACTAAATGAATGACATAACAGCTTGCAGTATTACGCTAACAGGCGTTTTTCTTTGGTTTTTCGTCGCTACAAGACAGCTTTAGTGAATGTAACGAACAACAACACTGCACCCTGAAAACATGTATGTATAGCTGGCCTTTACAGACCAGACTAGCGCATGCGCTGTTCAGCTATATCAAATATGTATTCAAATTAAGGGGCTATCGTAAATTGATTCTTTGCTTAACGTCCACTTTTGTTTTAATACCTTTTCTGAATTGTGGTTTGGTGATCCGATCGCGCAAGTTTACTGATAATTAGCGAAGTTTTTTGTTAACGTCATACTAGTGTATAATTCTCTACAAGTCATTGAAATGCGTCGATATAGATTCAACAGAGATAGCTTTGTTAATATTTGTTTGAGATATGCCGGAAGCTCTCCCACAAACACTTACGCAACTTATCATTTGATGTGTTCAACAGATCACTTACCTGTATTGAGGACAACATTTGCTCGGAATGTTAAAGTTACATTGATTCAACTGAAAATATGTTGTATTTCTTAGCTAAATGCTAAGTCAATTGGAAAATCCCTTGATCTCTCCCTTACCCCCCTCAATATTACGACAGCTTCTAAGTAAGTCAAGTAAGGCGGAAGTTCGAAGTAGGTAACTTACTTCTCATTGCGTTGTTGCACCGATGCACGCCAGCACGCCGTTCCACCCTTTCGCCAAATTATTTTTTTTAGAAATTCATGACAATATTTCAAGCCGGTCCGGCATAACCTGTTTTTGAAATAAATTTAACCAATTTCATTTAAGAATAAAGAAGTGTTTCTTTTGCGCCACGATACTATGATTTCATCCAATTGTTATTAGATTATAAAACCAAGTTTTTGAAAGGCTTAAGTATTTTTTATGTTCGCTACATAAAATGTTGTTTCATTATAGTTCAACTAGAAGTTTTCATTTATAGCTGGGTAAATTAATAAATTTGTTTAAAAAAACATTACTGAAGTAGTTAGCCAATAAGACGAACGGTGTAATTAATATTTCATTTAGAACCGTTCTGCATCTCAATGCACTAGGCCTGCCTACTTCTTACTTGGATAACTGCTTAAAGTTAACTATTTATATAACCAGGAAGCACACGTGAACAAAGAACATTTCCCAGTATCCTTTGCAAAGGGATCGTGCGAAGGCATGTGGTGGGCATTTGTTTCCATGACAACAGTCGGGTAAGTAAATTTAAAGTTAATAAAGTAGATTGCAGAGATAGGACGAGATTACAAATATTACTTACGTTTCAATCAAACTTGCAGCAGACCAGTTCCTTTCAACTCAATCCCTTCGCACAAAATAAGAATAAAACAAAATGTAACTCAATAAACTGCCAATCATTACTAGATAAAAATGTTTCATGGGACGTGATACCAAAATTTGTTATTTATTAAAGAAAAGAAAAAACTCTGGGTTCAAAAGTTATGCTGGTTAGCTTTAATCCTGGTTTAAGCCATTTTTCCTTTAATGAAAAGTTTGCGGTACTTATAAAATTCTGTTGAAATTTTCGAAGTAAAAAATATGCCAATTCCAAAATTACAGTTCAATTTAGTCTCAACAAGGTTGTAAGCAGGAACATGGGTCAGAAATTTAACCCTGGGTTCGTGATTTTTGAACAACTGGGCCCAGGACTTCATTAAGCATCCATCGAGAAGGAAAGGGGGGGGGGGTAGGGTGGGGGTGCACGCAACCCATCACCTCCACTGGGCAATGCTTAATTTTGACACTTATTACTTCCCGTAATACTTTAGTGAACAGAGTATACTTTTATTTTCAGAAAAAACATTAACCAAATTCAAGAAATATTAAGAAAAAACGGGAGAAGGGGAGGGGGAGGGGAGAGGGAAAAGTTCGCGCATACACCACGTCGGAGCAGTAGAGTCGGGTCCCTACCACAAGGCTGTTTCAGATAGTTCGCGCATGCCAAGCTAAAGATTTGGTTTGATTGCCCGCTGGGCAGCAACTGATTTCAGTTCAATTTTCAAAAACATGAAATCCCAAAGTGACCAGTCTTTCACAAATAAAAGGCATTTGCGCAATGGATGTGGAATTTGTACATGACAAGGTGCAATTGTTATTCTAGAGAACCTATCATAGCTCTGTCGCTATGGACGTTTTACGACGCGGGATCGCCGGACTCCCGGGCTCCACACGTGGGCTAAGATTGGTCGATTTCAATGTGATTCCGAGGCTTTTCTCTTGGTATACTAGCTTTTTCCTTTAGCAAGTATCTTATGAAAATGTAAATGAGTATATTGTGAATTCATGCAATAACTAGATCATTTGAAATACAGTTTTTACTTCAATAAAACATGTGGGTAAAAAATGGAGGGAACAATTTTGTTACCATGGCAACAATCTTGATACCAGGACGTTTCCCTGGGAACGAGTGAGGTTGGCTCAGGAAATTTTTTATAGGGACATATCCTTGACTTGGCGTATGTTCCCCCCTACCTCACCAAATGTTTGAAAACTCCCTCGTTTCTGTTTAAATTACATGTTTCCAATAATGACTATCCTAGCTACGGTGACCGAACGCCTAAGACAGTCTGTGGCCGACTCTTTGGTGTAGTATGGATTTTAGTTGGCCTCATTGTGATCGCCATCTTTACTGCTGCCACCACAAGTTCGCTGACCCTAGCCAGAGTTGAGAGTGACATCGGTATTCAGGGGGAGAAGGTAAAAGTTAACCGTACAGTTTGCCTATACAATTAAACAATACAAAGAACTTATGGAGTGGGTAGTCGGGTTGTCGTAGTGGTCATGCATCTCTTGGGCTACCCTTGATTGTCTCAATTTTCACGCCGATTTACTCTTTCGCACTGCCGTGAGTACAGTTACTACAAAAAAGTTTGTGCCGGAGAGACATTGAGGATATTATACGGCCGCGCTTAGATACGAAATATCTCTTTCCAGTGTTGAAAAATATTTTTCATCACAAGAAGAGAAATTTCGTGTTAACTGTGCTTAATTTGGCCTAGTAAGTTTGGGCACGAGTGTAATTGCCAGTTCTGACGTCAATTTGTGGACGGTATCTAGCTAGCCGGCTGGCTGGCAGAGAGGGGTGATTGATGTACTTGTAGTACTATCTGTTCCACATAAATTTCCCTTAATGGCTAGCAAGCTAGTGCTATATATTTTGCTTGGAAAATTTTCTTTTTCAGAGTGTTGGCAGATTACTGAGAACTGTTTCGTCATGTTTCCAGTTTCTGTTGGTTGTGTCCCGTTTTTTCAGTGCACTAAAGAATAGAAAATAAAAATTGCAAAAAGTGAATTCAATGATGAAAAAACTATGTTTGTGTTTTTCTTGCTGAGAATTTATATTTCCTTTGCTGCTTTCCGGTAAACAACCTGCACGTTTTGCTGGGTGGGAATGTATTTTTGACTGCTGTTTCAACACCGCGTATAAATCAATAAAATTGATTGATTGATTGATTGATTGATTAAATGAATGAATGAATGAATGAATGAATGAATGAATGAATGAATGATTGATTGATTGATTGATTGATTGATTCAATGATTGTGAAACAGCTATAATTTTGCCAGGTAATGGAAAAAGATGAAAATCGCATTATTTTTGTGTTTTCAAAATTTTTATTAAAAACTAATTAAACTTTCCATTTCACTAAAGCTGCTCGTCCGGTGCTCTTAACGTAGCTGTATATTTCACTGTGTTTTCTTGCTCACATCTTCTTTCTCTGCCCACGTACGAGTCAGGTTGGAGTACTCAGAGGAAGTGAAGCAGAACTCGAAGCGTATTTGCAAGGAGCTAGGATTCAAGGTGAAGAGTCAGGCGAGTTAACACTGACTTTTATTGTAAACCCATTCTTCTAAGGCATAAGGCCGGTGGAGGGGAAGAGATTGTGTAAAACTGTAATCGCTTCAAACCACTCGGAATTTACTTTTGGCAAGGATGTCTGCAACATGTCTCACAACGATTTTAGCCATTGTATGCGATGTTCCATGTTGCAATGGCTCGTGCAACTCGTATTGCAATGGCTTTGCGAGACACGTTGCACAAAAAATTGTCTCGTGTGGTGGAGGTCCCCAGTTCCATTCTCAGTAACCTGATCCAACGTATGTTTTGAGTTTCCATGTAGCTTTAAATGAACGCAAAACGGAGCACTGACAGAGGGAGTTACGGGGATAAAGAGTGCACCGTCGGCTTTAATGATCGTAATAACCTTCACCTATATTATAACCTTTACCTTTATCTTCATCTTCATCTTCACCTTCACCTTTAGCTTCACCTTCACCTTCATCTTCATCTTCACCTTCACCTTCGTCTTCACCTTTTCCTTCACCTTCACCTTCATCTTCACCTTTAGCTTCAGCTTCATCTTCACCTTCTCCTTTAGCTTCACCTTCACTTTTTCCTTTACCTTCACCTTTTCCTTCACCTTCACCTTTTCCTTCACCTTCACCTTTTCCTTCACCTTCACCTTCATCTTCACCTTTACGTTCACCTTCACCTTTTCTTTCACCTTCATCTTCACCTTGATCTTCACCTTCATCTACACCTTCACCTTTACGTTTACCTTCACCTTTACGTTTACCTTCACCTTCACTTTCACCTATTCCTTCACCTTCACCTTCATCTTCACCTTTAGCTTCACCTTGATCTTCACCTTGATCTTCACCTTCACCTTCATCTTTTCCTTCACCTTCACCTTCATCTTCACCTTCATCTTCACCTTCACCTTCACCTTCACCTTTTCCTTCACCTTCACCTTCATCTTCACCTTCACCTTCGCCTTTTCCTTCACCTTCACTTTTTCCTTCACCTTCATCTTCACCTTTTCCTTCACCTTCACTTTTAGCTTCACCTTCACCTTTTCCTTCACCTTCACCTGGATCTTCACCTTCATCTACACCTTCACCTTTACGTTCACCTTCACCTTTTCCTTCACCTTGATCTTCACCTTGATCTTCACCTTCATCTACACCTTCACCTTTACGTTCACCTTCAGCTTTACCTTCATCTTCACCTTCATCTGCACCTTCATCTTCACCTTTTTCTTCACCTTCAACTTCACCTTTGTTGTATCCATGGAGACAGGGGATAACAGTAAGAGTACAATATTTGAAGGAAAACACTTTTAATCCCAAACTCAACTTTGTGCCATGTGCTCGATCTCCCACTCCGTACTGCGCATGACCTTTACACAGGAAACCCAAAACATGTATCTATACAACAACCTTCACCTTCACCTTCACCTTTGTCTTGACCTTGACCTTCATCTTCACCTTTACCTTTACCTTAATCTTCACCTTCACCTTTGTCTTGACCTTGACCTTCATCTTCACCTTGACCTTTACCTTCATCTTCACCTTGACCTTTACCTTAATCTTCACCTTCACCTTCAACTTCACCTTTACCTTCACCTTCGTCTTCACCTTGACCTTGACCTTCACTTTTACCTTCATCTTCATCTTTACCTTTACGGTTAACTAATCTTGATGGAGCTATTATTGTTAATTGATAAAGTTTAGTTTTAAGTCAATCAACAATATGAATGAATCTGAAAGTCGAATTGAGGAAAAATGTATGAGTTGTGGCGGGAAAAGCTGGACATACAGATTAAGTAAACACAGTTTATCTTCATTCATTCAATATCCAGTCTATAATGATTTCCGTGTGATGTATAAAGACTTGAAGACAGGCACTATTGATGGAGTATTAACCGACGCCATTGTGGCAGCGTATCAACTTGATGAACTGAAAGACAGCGAATTGAGGGTATCGCACGTCATCCCAAAGCAATGGGAGTACAAAATGGTGATCATCCAGGAACGAACTGGATCAGATGTTTTGATGAAAAACGAGTGTTTTAAAAACCGCTTGTACAATCCGTCCAGACTGGCGCATGAGCTGGTGATGAAATACATCAAACCCTTAAAAGTAAGAAAATGTAAATATATATAACTATAATGTACGTGCAGAAAATGTACGGCTTAGTATAAAATTTTATATATTGATATCGACACTCTGTTTCTAATGCAACGAATTATCGGTATCACGGTTGAAGGGTCAGTATCACGATTGAAGGGTTGATATCACGGTTGAAGGGTTGATATCACGGTTGAAGGGTCAGTATCACGATTGAAGGGTCGGTATCACGGTTGTTCAAAGCATTGGTATCACGGTTGAAAGGTTAGTATCACGATTGAAGGGATGATATCACGGTTGAAGGGTCGTTATCACGGTTGAAGGGTCAGTATCACAGTTGAAGGATTGGTGTCACGGTTGAAGGGTCAGTATCACGATTGAAGGGTTGATATCACGGTTGAAGGGTTGATATCACGGTTGAAGGGTCA
>JAOCPT020167553.1:0-13943 GCA_026546935.2 Palythoa grandiflora | reverse complement strand
AAATATTAGTTGTCAAACGAAAATGTGAATTTTCATTCAGGTTCATTTCTAAATTGTTCAGTTACCTTTAATTTTAACTGATAAATAACTTTGCTGACATTTTTGTCACCTTTTTAAAGTTTTCTTACGTGCATTAACTTTGAAGTTTTGAAAATTTTTGAAATTTTGATGACACATAAAACATTTGTGAGCAGGTGACTGTGACCATTTTGACTTTTTTATCGCAGACAGTCAAATGTTCCATTCAATGAATTTTAGTTGCTGGCTGTTGGTTTTCGTTGTAAATATTTTGAGATAAGCAAATAACGATAAACTTATTGACTGTCACTTTTGAGCCACAACCGATTTATGGACCCGCGGTTCTCTGATGTCCAATAAATCGGCTGTAGCCCGCAGTGACAGTCAATAAGTGTATATTGTTAGAGGCAATAGTCCATATATCACTAAGATTATTCCTCTTCCCCCATTTACCTTGTCCCCATCACAGTAGTAGACAAGACTCTATTTAGCTTTTGATTCGCTCGAAGTAAAACAAAGAACTTCCTAACCATACTCCAATCAGAAGATATGGTATCACCCCATTTGCATGCAAACAGTTCAGTTCCACAGGAAATACGGATCTAAAAAATAGCCTCTTCTACTACTCAGATACGGCTGTACGTGCTTAGTTCAATGGTCGCTCCTAGCTGGGTCCTGTTCGAAGATAAAAGTTGAACCTCAGTTGTAAGGAACGTTTTAGAACGTTTTTTGACAAAACGTTTATTTTACTAGCATTTTTATATAAGTTTTCGATAATTATTTGGGTTTTTATGGATGAAAAGGCGGGAAAATATCGCAAGTAAATGCAAAACGTAAACAACGGGATTGATCGATTTCGTTTCAGGGACATGTACAACGGGACGGGGTGCGGATTTTTTTCGATCAAGATGTATAGTTTTCCACCTAATAATTACGCCAATTACTTGCTGCTACCGTTAATAATTTTTAGACACAAAGTATAGATTGAATGTGCCCTAGCTCATTGGCTACCAAACATTGAATTTTTAGGGAAGGTGATGGTCACTCTTTTCAATTTCGCCGTGACGCGTTCAGACCCTAAATCACCCTTTGATCAAAGGAACAAAATCAAAGAACTTTATAACTTCATCAAGAAAGCTGTATTTCCAGAACGTTCTATCATTTGCGCATTTTAACAGGTTTGAGAAGCAAAAATTATAATTAAAATGTTGTATATAAAGTGTCATACAAAATGTTATAATTACGTCTGAGGTTAAGTGTGTTTAAATTTCCCGCCTGTCGCTATCTTGACGTTTAGCGTGTTGTGGTTACCGTGTCAGAACCTTTCGTTCAATGCTATTGTTATTTTTTCATGAGTGGAGACTGGTACTGTAATGCACTTCTCAGCCCCAGCCCCAAACCTTTATCCCACTATTGCGTGAGTCCCAGGCTTCTTTTACTTTCGTTTCATTGTCGTTTCTCCGGAGTCTGAGATGCCCGCGGAAAGAGGCTGGTTTCTTCTAATGATAAAAAGCAATACAGAGTACAGTATTTCCTCGAATAAACGCGGCAGCGTTTATTTAATTTTTCATGATTTGGGTGCGGCGTTTATTCGAGGACGGCGCCTATTTAAAATTTTGTGTAACTTTACTTTAAATATAAGAAAAAATGATACAGTTCTTTCTCTGGCTCTGCCGATCAAGCTTTACAGCTTTAAAACAACTTGTTGCGCTTGTAAACGCGTAAGAAATCAGATGAATTGGATGCTGTCTGTGCCTTTTAAATTTTAAACTTACAGTTTTAAACAACTCCGATCTGCGCTTGTAAAAAGTGAACGTCACAAATTCAGTGTTTCAGTTTGTTGTCTGTTCCAGAGTGCGGCGTTTATTCGAGTGCGGCGTTTATTAATATTTTGGCTCTCAGGTGCGGCGTTTAATCGAGGGCGGCGTTTATTCGAGGAAATACGATAATTGAAAATAGGAGCCTGAGCTTTTAAACTCTGACCGAATTCTAAATAAAAGTCGAAAGCGAGCTTGCATTTTATACGTAAGCCGGCAAAGAGCAATTGAGACGGAAACAACCCGTAACCGGTTAGTTATCAAACTGCCTTACCCAGTAATGTGGGTCGACAGGGGGACTTGGGGTAGGGGTAGGGTAGAGATCGTTGATGATGGCAGCTGGTATAATAGAATAAAACAAAAACCTTGTAAATTTTATAACTCAGTTTATTTTCATCGTCAAAAAATTTTCCGATTTAATTGCACTTCTTTAATAGATTTAAACATTGTTAAAATAATTGTTAGTCTTTAAACTATAAGATTTTATGGCATTTATTTCTATTACCCCATCTGTACTCAGTCATTGCTTTTCTTGTAGAGCTAAGTACTAAGTTTTATTCTTATCGAGTCTTCTTTGTTCAATTTATCTTTATTTCTGCTATTTCATTTTAGAAAATTCATATATATATATATATACTCCTGATTTGCAAAGCATCAAGTTCTGGATCTTCTCTTAACTCTGTTTTCTTTCCGGGTATCCAACAGTTAAAGTTAACAAACTTTACAAAAATTATCAATATCGGAATTGTTGTACAATGAACATTTACAAAGTGTAGTCAAGATGAGTTAAGAAATAGTCACCGGCTTTATTGGGTTTCAAACACGAGTTCAAAAATCAAAAAACTGGTTGTATGAAATCATTTTTAGCAGGATGAACATAACATGTTTTTAGAAAAGGTACGTATTATTAGCTCTTAAAAGTGTTTTTTATGTTAGAAAAGTAGCAGCTAACTGCCGAAAGATGGTTTGGAAAGGGTCCTAACAATTTACAAAATTCTTGAAATAAACTTCCTAAACAACCAATTCTCAGCTGCAGCCTTAACTACCCTGGGGCCCATTAAAGTCGCAATCTCAATACGACCGATAGTCGTATCAGATTTCCCTCTCGCATCTTGCTTTCTCCAAGTGTCGTCCAGTATTTTGACCCTTTTTCTAACAAAACTTCCTAAAGTCGCCAAACATCGCCTAGTGTTTCTTGAATTTTTTGACACAGTCTGTAGGGCCTCAGAGTCGTGGATTAGGCCTCAGCTACATTGTCAATTGCCAATTGGACAAAGATAATACCAACTTGCCTCCTTCGTCTGGTATGCTGGAGTCACGAGCCATGGCATGGACAGCACGTGTTCCTACCACTTGTACTTCTTTCATCGGTAAACGTGATAGAAGCACGAGTGATATAAATACGAACGTCATCTGTGTCCTTCAGTTCAGGCCAACAAACAGTTGTCAAAACTAAACAAGACACTTGCACTTTCATCTCTCAGTTGCACTCTACCTTGTTAACATTGAGAAAAACGCTGCCTGCCTACATATTTAATGTCGTTCCCTCCTTACCTATCCAAAATTTACCTACTACGACTTACCTCCTACCTATAGAAGCCCCAACCAATTCCTCTAGCTAAACACTTGAATACTAACAAGCTGAAGTAACACCTACCTAATACAACTTACCTCCTACCTACATAAAGCTGAACAACTATTTCCCCTAGCTGGCCAACTGAGTATCTACCATTTACCAACTAAAACAGAACCTGCTTACTAACAAGCTGGAGTAACACCTTCCTACCACATCCTACCTCCTATCTATATAAGGCCCTACCTAACATTTCTCTCGCTAACCACATGAGTACCTAGCATTTACCTACCTACCACAGAACCTGCTCACGTACAAGCCGGTGTAATAATGCTAGTAGCAAAAGTCCAGCTAAAATTAAGCAAAGTAAATATTAGATGCACGATTCGTAGTAAATATGAGACTGATAAGTTGAAGACACCCAAGACTGCGCAGGCATTCCAATTAGAAATCAGGAATAGGTTTTAAGCCCTGGCTGAAATTGACGATGTAGAAGGAATATGGAAGAAGTTCAAATCCGCTGTAATAAAAAAAAGTGAAAAAATGATTGGTTTTAAGAAGAGAAAGAAGGCAAGTTAGATATTTGAAGAGTAACTTAAACGCCAGCAGCAACGGATCTTATTAGACACCAACGATGGCAGTGGATTGGACATGTTTTGAGGAGAGAAAGCACTGATGACGCCAGGATAGTGCTTACATGCATGACAACCACCTGGGAAAAAAGCGAGAGAGACCGAAAGATATATGGAGGATGGTGGAGAAGGAGTAGTACCAGTTTGGTTAGAGGAGCTGAGGGGAAGAGCTGCACAAGTGGTGAGGAAGAAAGCAGAATAGAGGAATTTTTTCAGTGCCCTGTTTTGACACTTGGCGCAAAAAGGAACAATGATGATGATGATCTATGTAAAGCCCTACCAACCATTTCCTGTAGCTGGCCACCTCAGTACCTACCATTTACCTACCTAACACAGAATCTGCTCTTTAGCAAGCTGGATTAACATCTTCATACTATATCCTACCTCTTATCTATATAAGGCCCTACCAACCATTTCTCTTACTAGCCACCTGAGTACCTAGCATTTACCTACCTATCATAGAACCTATTCAGTAACAAGCTGGAGTAACATCTTCCTACTGTATCCTACCTCCTATCTATGTAAGGCCCTACCAACCATTTCTCTTGCTAGCCACCTGAGTACCTAGCATTTAACTACCTATCATAGAACCTGCTTACTAACAAGCTGGACTAACACCTTCCTACTATATCCTACCTCCTATCTATGTAAGGCCTTACCAACCATTTCTCTCGCTATCCACCTGAGAACTTACCATTTACCTACCTAACACAGAACCTGCTTACTAACAAGCTGGACTAACACCTTCCTACTATATCCTACTTCCTCTCTATATAAGGCGCTACCCACCATTTCCTCTAGCTACCCACCTCAGTACCTAGCATTTACCTACCTATCACAGAACCTGCTTACTAACATGCTGCAGTAACAGCTAACTCTACAACCTACCTCCTACCTACGTAAATTCCTACCAACCACGTTTCCTAGCGCTAGCTAGCATCCTGAGTACCTACAATTTACCTACCTACCACAGAACTACTTATTAACAAGCGTTGAAACACCTTCCTACTAGATCCTACCTTATATCTATTTAAGAAGCTACCAGCCACGTCTCCTAGCTAAACAGCTGAGCATCTTTAAGTAAATAGTTTCACCTGGGTATTTACCATTTACCTACCTACCACAGAACCTACCTCCTAACAAGTTGATGTAAGAGTTGATATCATAATTTTCTATTAAGCCACTATCTACATCACGAGCTTGTCCACGTGCCAGTTCATACGTTCACATCCTGCAACAAAAAAGGCTTTCTTAAAAGAATCTCGTGACATTGTTTGTCTGGTATAAACAAAACTGTTCACCTTTTACAAATCCATAAATTTCTTAATCTTTTCAGTTACCGGCAAGAATAACTCATTTAACTATTTGTCTAACTATTTAAAATCTGCAGTCTTGCTGGCTAGCTGACAGTTAATCTTTTTATTCGTTTGCTCACTCACCCAAAACGTTATTATTTTATTCATCCCCTCCTTTAATATCATTTACTTCTCTCCCAAGCAAACCCAATGTCTCTCGCTCCCCCTCCGCTTTCACCCAATTTCCTGTGTATTTCATTAGTTTTTATGCCTAACTGCACGTTCATGTAATTGGGAATGCAAACTGCAGCTGTGAAAGTTAACTTGCGTCAATGCAGAGAAGTTAAGTTTCAATAACAATAGTCGGTCTGACTATTGCCACACTGTTACCGACTCCCCACGTTTTTTCCTGTTAACTGACAAACCGGATATTTCATCAATCTTTTTATGGGGTTTTCTTTGGGTATGGGCATAATCGCTTCCAAAACAATATCAACTACAACGAAGCTTTCAAAAAAGGGCCTCATTAAATATTTCCATGATAAAATATAGAAGTCAAAAGTTACAATTATCTTTTTTTCAAAAACGATATAGATGTGATTTGTTTTTTAGAAAAAAGCCAAAATCAGAGGGACACTTTTGGCCAAAAAATCTCCAGAGCTGATTCAAAAACCATTTTCAGTTAGATCAGAAGGTATAGTAACACGTTTTAACAACCTTCAAAGTGTACAGAATGAAAGTGGAGCTTCAAAAACGAAAACTCTGCTTCAGTCAAAAAGGAAAAATCATCGAAGAAAGTATATCTAAGTTCTGAAAACCTACTGAAAGAGTCAGCTTCGAAACGCCTTCTAAACTAAGGGCTACACGCGCCGTAAAGCCCAAAGAATTCATGTGATATATTGCCATATTTAAAACTCTTCCGGCTGAGTTTATAAGAGTCTAAGTGTTATCAAACTTGCAAAAATTACCAATTTCTGAATCTTGCGATACAACGGACATTTTCTAAATCTGCATTTCAAGATAAACAAAATTAGTGGTGACTTGATAGGGTTTCATCAAATGGTTCAAAAGTTAGAATGAATAACACCAATCATTTCTACTCTTCAAGACAAACCAAATGAGTGGTCACTTTATAGGGTTTCATCAACTGGTTCAAAAGTTAGAATGAACAACACCAATCATTTCTACTCTTCAAGACAAACCAAATGAGTGGTCACTTTATAGGGTTTCATTAACTGATTCAAAAGTTAGAGTGAATAACGCCAATCATTTCTACTCCGAGTGGCCGCTTTATAGCATTTCAACCAACGGTTCAAAAGTTAAGACATTCTTGGTTTATCTGAAACTGAGTTTAGCAGGATATGGGTTATAAAGTAGATATCAAAGTCTTTCCCTTTTTTATCTTACACTCTTAACGGGCTCTCTAATCGCTAGCAATTTTCACATTTTTCCCAATGTCACTATTTCCAATTCATGTTATTTGCAAGACCCTTTGTCCGACAAATAAGTAAAACTGAAAACACTCAGAGCATAAATCTTAACGTTGCTTTGTGTAACGAATCCTTCAAATTTTACATTCAACATTCAACTGTGAGTAATATTTCAACTTGATGTGATAAACTCATTGTTTCCAATTGCCATAATCTTCAAAAGAAACGGTTTAACTTTTTTTTCTGATCATCAAAGAATACCTACTTATCGAGCTTTAAATTTCATTTGGTCATGCATAAAGCTTTTGTAAAGTTCTTCTAAAGTTCGGTGTTTCTTGTTATTTTTTACCGCTTAAAAACTTGGAAATTTGCTTTTATTGGTACTGAACTATATTCGTTTTGAACTTTTTAAAATATTGACTCGGTAAAATCCTTTTACCGTTTTGCGATTTCACAAATGCTGCAGTCGATTGACGCTAAGTTATTATAAAAACGTTTACCAGCAGAATCGCCACAAGAGACTAAACTTCTCAACTAATTATCAAGTTTACCTTTTTAGTGTTCTCCTACCACAAATTTGTTCGAACACGTCCATGCAACAAAGGAAAAAAGTGCTTAATATCCATAATGTCGTCCGTAATTTTATCTGCCAGCTTTAAAACAGATAGATTTGAGCTTTTCAGCGCTCTTTAGTGCTTTGAAGTATCAGACTTACCCTGGAACTGATGTCTTTAATTGCAACATTTCGAGTCACGAAAGTCTCCCGCTGCGACTTATTTTGTTGCCCATGAGGCGTAATTTGGCGTCGCTTGACATTCAGCACAATAACACACCACGAGTCCGCCAAACAAACTCAAATTGTATATTTATAGAAAATTTTGCAAGGAAGTGATATTTAGCTTTGGTGATATTGTATGTGGCGCGGTGCTGTTGCAGCGATTCGGAGCATTCAATAAAGTCTCCGTGGTATTTCGTTCTCCTGTCGAGATATAGAAGCAACCTGACTAAATACAAAGGGATACGTTGGTATAATCCTGCCACAATTTATCTCGTAAAATTACCAATTATCACACACTGATAACGCTCAGTATGAAATGATTAACTACACAACTTGAAACTAGCTAACATGCGCGCAAACTCTTGAATCACTGAATTGCAAGCTTTATACAAAAATCATAATCACGAACGTGTTTGCACATGTACCGAAGTCAGTTTAACTAGTATATGAAATATACTTCTTTCATGGTAACATGGCTCATTTATGAAGGTGGCCCAGTATTTCGATTTTATGAATACATGAAAAAGAATAAATGAAAATATTCTATTTGTAAAGTGGATGACACAGAGTTTTTTTAACCTTTTATTTGCCGAGTTGTCGATTTTTCAAAAAGCCAAGTTATTAAACTCAACAAAGATTGTCAACGTTTCACGAGCAGAATGAATGGTTGTGGCGTGTTATGCAATGGTTCAAAATTAGAACGAATAACACCAATCGTTTCTACTCTCAAAAAAAAGCAAAATGAATAGTTACTTTATATAGGGGTTTCATCAATTGGCTCATTGCAAAAGTTAGAATGAATACTGACGCCAACCATATTTACTCTTTAGTCAAGACAAGAAAAACAAATGGTTACTTTATAGTGTTTCAACAACTGATCACAGTCAAACGTTAGAATGAATAACAACAATCATTTTTACTCTTCAAAACAAGCAAAATAAGTGGTTTCTTTATAGGGTTTCAGCCACTGGTTTAAAAGTTAGAATGAATAACACTAATCATTTTTACTCCTCAAGACAAGCAAAACAAATGGTCACTTTATAGGGTTTGAACCACTGGTGCAAAACGTTAGGAGTTCCCTATTTCTTGTTTTTTGTTGAACAGGGTAAGTCCGAGTTAATCAAAACTTGTAAAGTTTATGCGCCACGCAAGTAAATTCGTTTTATTCTCAAAAACGTATTCTAAACTCATTCAGGCGATCTGTAAAGATGACAAATACTGACGACACTTTTAATGAGAACAATGAGATATAGAAACTTACTTTATACTCTTTTCACAGTTGAGGTTTGTCACGGTTTGAAATGGTATGTTTCCAGTCAACTGCAATAGTGACTCAATACCTAATTTTCCAGAAGGAAAGATCTCAATAGAAATGGGGGATTTTGCGGTCGCTTTTTTTTGTTCTTGCCACACCCTCGGTTGCAAAGTACTTATAAGTACTGAGGTTTGAGGTTTTCAGCTCAAGAGGAATTGTTAAACCTCATGGGGTACGGGGCGGAGCAAGCTTTTTTATTATGCCTTATAATATCAGTAGTAAGACGTTTCATTAAGTTTTATGCTCTCTGATCATCTTTAATAATAACCTTCTTGCTTTCGTCCCCCGTCTACCGGAAATGTCCAAGAAATGGAGAAGAAAATCTATTCCGTATATTCTTATTCATTTCAAAACGAAACTAAAACACATTGAAAGATATCCATGAACCTCAGTCCCTTCTTCAAACTATGTTTTGGCTATTTTGTAATCGTTAATCTTAAGCTGTTCTTTTGTAGATAATTGTGGTCTCAATTGTCCAATTGAGAATTTGAAATCAATTTGGCCCGAGGGTTGTCGGAAAATAAAAGTAAAAATACACCCGCATAACACACGAACTTGCCCATTGTGGTTGCCAATAAATTAGAGATTAGTTATAAATCATTGACTGTCATCGTTCAAAGTGTTTTCGCTTTTTAACAGCCCACTTTTGCTCAAGGACTATCATAAATTTGCATATCCGAATTATTTTGGAGGGAAATAAGATTCCGGTTGCAACTGATTTGAAGAAAAACTTCCGAATTTTAATAGCGTGCGTGCAAAAAGCAGCATGATTTACAAGTTCGCCCATGCGTGAAATATTTTCTTTTATCGTTGTTATTATGCTATACTAACCTCAAGAAGCTGCTTAATTTTGAAATGAAATTATCAATTTCTCAACACCTTATTTGTGCAGCTTAACAACGTGGGTCAGTAGTATTATTCAACGCAGTGAACAATCGTTACAAAGCATCAAAAAGATAAAAAAGCTTTATCTAGTGCGAGAGGTCGAGAGGTTCTACGCGTGCCGGCGAAATCAAAGAAGCATGCTTTCACATGACTGTGGGACTTGCTGCTTATGCTCGCCCTTCGTATTAAGTATAAATATCAAGTATATAATTTATAGGAGGTAAATTTCTCTCTGATTGTGCCAATTAAGTACATATTAACTATGTTTTCAAGTTATTTGTCGATTAAACCTCGATAATCCTCAGAAAACCATGAACAGATAAACTGACAGTGTTGCTGTGAGCCATGCTAAAATTTACGGTGAAACTTAAAATTTAATCTTAATAAGAATTTGAATATGCCAGGTATATGAGCCTTGTTGTTGCATTAAGTTTTTGAGTTCACTGAATGCCGTAGAGGCTTAAAATAAAGTGGGCGTATATTCTGTTTTTTCTCTCAACTTCATAAATTCACCTACTATATGTAATGATGCAGTTCTATACTTCTACAATCCAAAAACTGAAAAAGGTGAATAGATTTTTCAGATCACCAAATTGGTTCGTAAAATAATTTACTTTAATCCAAACAGTTTAGTAATCAAAACCAACTGCTCCAAATAAGGGAAAAAATTGTTGCATCTTCTAAAAAATGTTGGAAGCCTTCCTCTACTCCTCTACAACCCCAAAAGGTGACAGATTTAATTACTATACTATTAAGAATAAAATAAGAACATGAAAACGTAAGACAATAAAGTTTCTGTTTGCTGTAATATCGTACAAAATGTACAATGTGTAATGTATAACGTATAAATATTACCAACATTATCGCATGAACTTGTTAAGATAAATATAACTTGAGTGCTGTAAACTCTATGGAGAAATTTCATCGAATTCACACGTTTAAAAGATTTCATGTCGTTTTGCAATATCACAGAAAGAATGATAAATAGAGGGATAAATACATACGGACATTTGTCCACCAGCACTCTCGACGCGTTTTATCTATCAACCTCGTGACTTTCAGCCCCTGTTTACACAAGACTACACAAGGCCCTGTGTAACAGCCACCATTTTGAATTCTACAAGCTATAAAACAATATCGAATTTCCTGCTCTTATTCTTAGTAAACGTGGCAGTTATCGTGGCTCCTAAATCTTTACTCTTTGACTAAAAAACCTTATTTTACAAAAAATTCTTCTTTGAGAGCCATGAAAGGGATGGCATGTGTAGCTGCTATTAAAAGCAAAACGGAGAAGAACTGATGATTCGTGAGAATCAGAATAAGAATTAGAAAAGAAATAAATCGAAGAATGGCAATAATCATCAATTTTCCTTTAATATTGTTTTAATTCAAGTACAAGACTTGCATTTCTTGGGAGAAAAAACTGCCGTATTCACGAATTTCGATTATGAAAGATCTCTTGGCATTACAAGACCTAAGGCCTGACGAAACAATGAATCTTCCACAACGGATCCAAAAAGATTGCCGTTTTTCTATTCTTTAGAAGAAAATCATTTTTGCTAGACGAGAAGATGAATTTTACTAGAATGAAACTGACATAATTATGTTGAAACTGACAAGAGGAAGAGCAACCTACATAAAATTGAACTGTTAATCCATTTGAGTGAAATCAAAAACTTTTTAGTATCAAAGGCAAGAGTTTTGCTAGGGAAGGACAAAGGCCGACAAGCCTAAAGGTATCGGCTGTTAGAACTCTTAAGGCTATGAATCAAAACCTTCTTCGTTCTAAGACTAAAAACTAAAGGCAAGCACCAACAATCAAGCTATCAAACACCCGACTACCTACCCGGCTACCGGCTCTTCGACTTGGAATACCAGCGAATTCTTTGGTTCGGCTTGTGTAGTTTGTTTCACGGACAACCGAATGCAATCAGTACTCCTTATTCCAGAATTTTCTATGTGTCTTTGAAAATGATTATTGAAACTTCACCGGACGCTTTCCTGTGAAATAAACAACAGTTCTCAAAGCCGCCAAATTGCAATGAATTTCCGTTTCTCCATTCCGACGAAGGCTTTAGAGCCACCACAAGTCGTAAAATCAAAACTCTTAAATTCTTTCTGGATTATGCCTGAGTTCAAGAAAAAAGGAAAAATTCACTTCTTTTTTCTTCGAGTATATCGAAGATTTACTGTTTTGTTGCACAGATGCCAAGAGAAATAGCGTGAGCTGGACGGTGCATGCAGTATCTGTTTCGCTTTATGGTTGAAGCTTCTAATTGCGCAAGTCATCCAATCACGAAGCGAAACAAGCCCTGGAGCGGTACGATCCAGAAATAACGTGCACACATGGACCGTCACGAATTCTTCTCTTTGAAACTAGAAAAAACTGTGGTCGCATACAACTAGATAAAATTCTCCAGAAAGAACAAAAGGTACACTTTATCACAGAACTATCGATAAATTGTCACTATTCACTGCAGCGAGGCAGTGAAATGTTGTCGTGACTATTTAACCAAATTTAATTCAACTCTAAGCCACCTAAGTTTGACACAGTTTCCTCCAATCAACGTTGAATAGATTTTAAGGTCACGACACTTAAGGTTGATCTGATTATTAAAAAGAACAGAAATGACGCCTGTATGGCTTCGGCAAATATTCTAATTCTGGTCTTACAATAAATGGTATCTTGGGCTTTCGAGTGCCAGCTGAACTCAGGCAGAAAAACAACTTTATTTTCGCGATCATTTTTGATTCACAAAACCTATTTGTACTACATTTAGAGATCTGTCGAGGGAAGAGCAGATTTTAGGAAGCAAACATTTCCCTAGGCATTTCTACAAGACGGTTTTTACTTCGCGTTTTTGTTAATTAATTCTAACCAACTATGACGTTCAAAATACGTCGCTTTACTGTCTCTTTAGCGGTAATATCAGTTATCGATTTCGACTGCCTTTTTGTCTTTTTCAACAGAGTTCTTGTACCAGTTTAGGTGGTTTCCTCTTTCCTGGGATTCGTGCAGGTTCAAAGACAGGTGTTGAACAATAAACTTGCGGTGACATTTCATCCGATCTTTGCAATGAATATTAGGAAAAGCCCGACATTTCGACACTTCCTGTTCGTGCAAAATATCACATAATAAAAAAATCTGCATATTTTCTTTTTCCCCCCATATTTACAAAACAAATATATCACACCATACCATTAGCTTTTTGTCGCATGAATCACAGAATATTTTTTCATGTTATTTTCCGTTATTTTCCTTGTTCAAAATTGCGTGTCCTGATATTGTTTAAGGACTGAAAATTTTGTTCACCGATGGATTTGAATTTTATACGCCCACATATTTTCTTTTTTTGCCTTCAAACTCTTGAGCGCGGCTCACAGTTACAAGAAATATATTACTACAGCACTAGTACATAGAATAAAGTACAATACAACTGAAAAAAGCAACTAAATAGCGCAAAATTAAACTGAAATACTCATGTTTGAGAGTTTTGATAAAGACTTGTTCGTGATGTGTATTGACCGCGGTTGAAGTCAGGGATATATTTATTCACATCGCGCCTTGTCTCCTGTTTTATACACACACAATGTCATGACACAACGCGTTTTCACTGATTTTTATTTTATTTTTTAGCTTTCTCTTTACTTTAGTTTTTGTATTACAAACTTCCATTAAGAAATGGTATATATAAGAGATTTGGTTTGCGTGTTTGTAAATTTTCCTGTTAGTTTTAATACGTTTTATTTGGACAGTTTTTTTTATGCAAATGAAAAATAGATTTCTCTTGCACGCAAACTTGAAGTCACGTACTAGCGATCACGTGTTTACGACCCCGGAAACCAACAACAATATTTGCGCATGTGCAGTGCGTAATGATTTCTGTATATCGCAAGTATGGCGGCAGGGGATTTGTTGAAATAAAGGTAATTTAAACATTATTAATTTTTTTAATGTTTAATTATAAGTATAATTGTTATTTTCCTTAATTATAGAAATTTTTTGAAGGATTTTTGTAAAGATTTTCAAGCAGAGATCAATCTATTGGATGTGAATTCTAGTCACCGACTGAAGATGCAACAAAATATCGGCTTTTAAGAGGGGCCGTAAGGGGGGGTCAAGCGCACAGTTCACGGCCATTAAAAAATGAAAATCACGAAACACGGTAATTAATTTTCTTGTTTCACGCTTCACGGAAA